>JAOWBC010001592.1:4163755-4184400 GCA_028566105.1 Hypoplectrus providencianus
TGTGTATTAACAATAATTTAATTCTCTTACACTCATAAATCTTGTGATTTAGTAGAAACTATATATAGTTTATTACCTGTTATCACCCCAACACCATCTTCACAATCATAGTCTGAGATCTCACTGTCACTTATCCTCTGGGATCCTTTGAAATAAAGACACAGAGAGGAGCATAAGAAAACACAGGAGAGACAAAGGGAACTGTGCAGAACACAGAGAAGATGTGAAGGAAGAGTCATTTTCATTCAGTCATTTTTTTATTTATTTAATTGGTCTGACTTTAACCTTTGTTGGTTAAACTGAAGTTTCTAACAGAATCCAATAAAATCTAATCCCAATGTACAAACATCACCGCATCGCACAAAAACGGTCCCCTAAGAGAGTGCTTTGGATAATGTGAAAATATGTGTCAACTGTAACAAATAATGCTGCATTTCACTGCTCCACTACGACAAAAACAGCAGATCTCTCTTCATCTCAACTGTGGCACTTTTAAACCACACATTCAATGGGGGTGGGAGAAGTGATGTGGCGTAACAGCTCTTTCTTCATCTTTCCCAGTATCCTTATCGCCCCTCCCTGTCCCCTCTCTTTAAAGTATGACCCCCCTCCCGAACCCCACCCCACCCCCACCACTACCGCCTTCACCATTCAGTCATCTTAAATCAACTGGACAAGTGTGCTTTATCAGAAATGACAAGTGCTGCACTCTGGCAGTGCCGCTCCCAACCTCTCATCTCAGTTGGCTGGAGACTTTTTACAGCTGTCAGCTCTTTCACCTCACACTTACACAAACGCCTAGAAAATCATCCTGGTGGGGGAAGCGAGCAAGCCTTAAGTGTCTCATAGAAGCAGTACAGTGAAGAAGCTCTGCGTAACACCGGACCACAGTACACTCGCCTAAAACACGTTTACCACTATCTGGTCACAGGATGTAACAGTGGTGAGGGAAGAACCATAACATGAGCTATTATGGGTGTTTGGTTAGAGGAAGTTTTTTAATATTATGAATGAGATAATTAGCCTTCTTTTGTTGTTTCTAAACATACCACCACAGTTTTGAAATCAGGAAAATATTCAGGTAAATATCATACCAGCAACATCTAATGTTTCCTGTGACAATTTCATAATCATATCCACATTCAAGACACACAAACACAAGCAAAGTAAAATGGGCTTCAAAGTTTTGCAAAAATATTTTAAGCATTCTTGAAAGGGAAATGTTGGGCAAAATAACTAAAAGAAATATGCATCACAGAGGAATAGCAAGTGGTCAAAATCAAAGTACATTGTGCCTGCCAGGACTGGCAGATAGCCTGGGTTTTATAACATCATATTTTGCAGGATATGGTTTTGGGTTGCAGGATTGGATTGTGGAATACTTCACAGGTGAATACACAGAGAGGGAGAGACCACTGTGTCCTAAATCTCTGTTCCCCTGGAGTGTGCACGTGTCAGATACCCTGAGTGGATTTCAAAGGAGTGGTGTGAAATTTACACCAGCTCCCCTCATTGAACTCCATGTAAGGCAGCGGAGACATGCACCCTTCATGGAAAAAAAAAGGATGGAGAATAAGGGCACAAGGATGCAGTTTGACAGGGGACAGGAGAACACTCCGATGCTCCATAGAGCAGCACTGCCTGAGAGTGCAGGGGGCCTTTACCTGAGTTGTATGAATATGAGCCTTTGTCTGTAAAAGCAGAAGCAGTACGTTTGATGTGACATGTATGACAAGACAACATATGCAAAAACTACAATGGCTGCCTATATAAACAAGAACAGACACCAGCAAGTTATACTTCTTATTAGTCATAAAAAAAAATCACCAAGCCTAGATGTAGTATATTAAGTGATGGAGTAAATATTTTGCAATCATTGTAGTCTCTTGACTTTATCCTGAATTTTAATTACAAGGCTTCTACTTGATTTGTAACTACTGTCTGCCTCACATACTCCTTCTTACAACCATGCCCATGTTGGCATAGTGCACTAACACAAGCAATGAACAAATACGGTGGGAATTCTAACTGCTTTTACAGTAGCTTCACCTGCACTTTGGAACATGTTTATGCCCAATTTCTTACATTGGGTTTACACTGGTAAACTAACCCTGCAGGTCCAGAATGGCAAGAGCAAGAGATCGGCTTTTTATTATGTTGTTTTTCCACCGCTAGCTATGGCTCCACTTGACTCTTCTTCACTATTTGTTTTTTGGTTCATCATTGGTTTGTAGTTGTAGATAGTACCTGGGACCTGTTTCATGTTTTAGTATCACCTCTGTTGAGGATCCAAGCAACTTGTCTAAACACAGCAGGCCACGGACTGGTCAGTGAGAATCATCACGAAGGTGACACAGGACTACCTACACACACCATTCTTAAATAACCAAGATTCTTTTTAAATAACATTTGGAAAAACTACGCTGGACAATGTACACTACACTGCAAAATTGAAAGAGGCAGACATGTCTGGAAGAGGAAGTCACAGTAAAAGGACCTGGTACTAGGGGTAAGTTGAGTTGAGCTTTCTTGGGTTTGGTTTTAGTAAAGTTATTTAAGTAACAAGCAAATGGTTAGAAAATGTTAAGTGGAATCAACTTTTTGTCACAAGCTCCATCCTGCCTAATCGAATAATTTCAAAACATTAATAAGAGTTGTGTGAAGGGTCAGTGACAGAGAGGTTACGTACTCTGGAGCCGCCGTGTTGGACTCTCTCCATGGAGCTGCCTGCGCTGTGTGTTCGGGGATGCACGTGGGAGCGGGATGGAGGACACATCATGGGTTTGTAGCTTATACCAGTGAGGCTCGTCATCCAGTAGAGCTGTCTCCAGCTCAATGAGGATCTGCCAGAAGAAAAAGGCCATTGTCAGAAATTGTTTTCCAACAAAGTAACATAGTGGAAAAAGTTTGGAATTACAAAAACACACTTGTGCTGCAATACTCTTAGAGCTCTTATAGTCAGAACCAAACTTAATCACTGTTGCCAAGGTGTGTTTATTTATTCTGAAAGTTTTAAACTGTACATAAAAACATCAAAGCTCACTGTCCGGGTTGGACAAGGATTTGACCACCAAGCCTTATAAGGGCCAAAGGTTTTATTAAGGGCTTGACCCCATTCAAGGGGATTAGTTGAGAATCTGTAAGTGAGTGTCCCTGATGGGTGTGGTTTGGTTTTCTTACCTCTCCCAGGAATTCGCTCTCCTCCTCCCTCACCCTGGCTTGGTCCCACAATGTGATCTCCAGCATGCGCTCCCGAAACTCCCGCCGGTGCACCGGCGAATACATAAAGGTCTGGTTCCATTTGGGCTCTAAGGATTTCTTTACCGTTTTTGTTCTCCTCTTGCTTTTGTCGCTGGAGGAACAATAATTCAAACTGTTTTTATTTACAACCATGATAGTAAAGAGCCACGAATACAACAGATCCATAGCACGACACAGCACATCACCGTAGCATGCTGATGATGAGAATGAAATATCCACTTCCTGCTTTCTTCATCAGTGCAAAACTTGCACTGAACAACCAACAAAGTAATTAAACACATCTTAATATATCCATATATTCCATGATGCTAATGGCTAAAAAAAGAAATACAAATGTTCCCTTAGGTTGCAAAAAAGACACATTAATACACACCCAATTTTACAAATTGTATAATAATTCATTTTCCCCACTAACATCCAATGTCTTCCTCTATGGAGTGAAGTGACATGACAATAAATGAGAACATAAAAAATGGCCATGATAACTGTTTCTACTCTTACCTTCTATCAGGGAGGAAGTAGATTTTGACGTAAGGGTTCCTAGGCCGGCCGTCTTCCCTGGGTGGCAGGTCTTTGGCGCCCAGGATGGTGACAATTAGCTGATGGCCCACTTTGTCATACCAGAGTTTGACCTGCAGGGGCAGAGCAGAAACAGCCTGCTGAGAGTCTGGTCAGGAAGAACAGGAGGAAAAACACACAGAGGGACGAATGCAGGAGAAGACATTTTCATCAAATCAGCAAGAAAGCTATTACATGTCCATTTGTGTCTTCTGTCAATGAGACCTATCTCATTTCAGTTTTTCGCTACAGTATAGAGTCTTCTCCTGTATTTACCCTTCAGGGAAAAGGAACAATATGTCCACCTGCTTAGATGATGTCAAGTGTCATGCTTGGCGGTGCAATTTATCAGAGCTTAAAAGGAATGGTTTGGATGTTTTGAGGTGGACTTGTATGAGGTTCTTACCCATAGTCAGTTTATTAGCTACAGTAGATAGAGGTCAGCACACTCCCAGTTTGGAGAAGTAGGCAGGAGTACTGGAAGGAAAGCTTAGCATTGTACTGCTGTTAGACGGAGCAGCGGCTGAATTATTTTTTATTTTTATATGTTATATACTTTTACGACTTTCAAAACCACCAGATTTTTAACAAAAACTTACCCTGCATAATACCAATTAGTTAGTTAAGAAACAACTGAGACAGCGGTAGACCCACAACTGTGTTTTTCATTGTAAAATTAAGTTGTTATTTTTTTCTCAAAATGAGTCTGGTGGCTTTAAAAGCAGTCTACATAGCAATGAAAATATTCTTTACAGTACCGTCATACTGATGGATTTCTTTTAGTTGGACCTTTGTTTTGCTGCTGCCCCCTCCAAAGCAGTACATTGCTTAGCTCATGTTGGTACTCCTGCCTGCTTCTCCAAACTGGGTTCATGCCAGCCATTACCACACTGACCCACAAGCACCTGATACAACCCCTACAACGAAGAACCCAAACGTTCCTCTTAAGTGCTCAATAAAACATGGACTTACTGTATCAGTGTTAATATGGTATGAAAATGCAAAACGTGTCATCATTAGCTATGACAGTCTAAGGGATTTGTGCATGGTGCTATGTTTATTATACATTTGTATCGTTATTGGGGGGGGGGTTCACATAGAGTGCTGTAAGTTGTATGTTTATGTTCATCATTAACAACTTTCCCTGCAGGGATAAATAAAGTTTATTGAAAGGAGCTGAATGTCATTTGACTGAAGTGGAGTGAGGTGGAATGCTAAGGAGAACATGCTCTAAAATCAGCTGTGTGCTCTGTTGAAATTATAGTGTCTTCCAATGACGATGTTGTCTCTAATAATGTTTTCTCAGATATTCAATGTGCATTGATATGGAAAAATCAATCATGCTGTTGCGAGAGAAATTGAAGACAGTTCACACTAAAAGGGGAAGTATGGACTCCAAAAGAAGACACTTAGAAGAAAAAAGAACTCCAAGTGAGGCCTTACAGAAAGTAGATGAAATGAGAAATTAAAACTTCTAAGCTGTTGTCCATACTTCTTTAAAAATATGATCATGGAAAGGGTCTGCACCATTTAAAACTACCAGCTTTACATGCAGCAACGCAAGAAAGTGCATTCAAGACAAGTCAAAAGATTTGATTAAGGCAAAAACAAACAGCAACAGAAATATAGGAAAACAAATTGTACTAAATTATCTCTATATTGGTGGCCCACCAAAAATATAAATATGCTGCATTGTCCTTAAAATTGGTCAAATACTTCTAAAAAATCTATTTTTGAGTTGCAATGATTATATTATGAATGATAAAATATGTGGTTAAATAGTAAACTACTCAAATATAAAATGTAAGTGGCTTAACAATGTGTTCTTATAATAATAAGTAAACTGAGACACACAAGCTTTTCACAGAGTACATACAAACACACACACTCCCACACACATAAATAAATACATAAATAAAAGACCTAATTATGTACCACCACTCAAACTCCAGATCATTTGTTTAAACCCTTCGAGATTTGAAAACTGACATTTGCATGCTCGATGCATGATATGCATAATAGGCATAGACTTTATAAAAAAAAAAGAAAAAAAAAGTAGAGGTGGGCTCCAAATCTGAAAAGTGAAGCCAGTGCAGAAGTGCCTTAAAACTGCATTCAAGGACCAGCAGGGGGAGACTCCAGTGGTTCCAAAAAGAACTCTATTGTTGTTGTTGTTTTACTGAAGTAAACATTTAGAATTTCATTCAGTATATAATGATACACAAAACAAGGTATTTTTGGTCTGGCTAGTGGTTTGGCTAGTGCTCCTGGTAGTGACCTTTGGTTGGATAGAGCATAGATATGTGTACGCATGGCACTGGGTACATTTGAATGGACATTAACTTTTGGGGGGTCCTCTTCATGTCTTCACCTGAGAACTCGCACTTTTTCCTAATATGTTGGCCTACTAGACAAGATGTCTTGTTTAGCATGTGGTTGTACTAAAAGACACTCTAAAAACAAAGCTAGTGTAGTTTATTCTGTTTAAACCTGTTTTCTGCTAGCTAAGATTAATTTCAGATGCACCTTGCTAACAACTTTAGCTAGTTGTGCAAGCATTAGCTGATAACTGTTTATTCCTGGTTGGAAAAAAAACAAGAAATCATGAAACATGACGGCCCAAATGCCGAATCATGTTTAAAGGTAATACACAAACCAATGTGTTTCATCCTCTTCTTTAATAGTCCATGATAATGATCAGATCCATATACAGCTTGTTGAAGATACCTAACAGTGTCAGCCAGATAAATATATCCAACATTCAATGCAGGAGTGTTAAACTAACTGAATCAAGAATAAACTTCCCACAGAATGATTCTACTGCCTATTTTCAACAAAAACCACAGAAAAGACAGACTAATACTAATGTTGACAAATTAAAGGAGAGCTTGAAGCAAAGAAAAACTTCAAAGCTTTAGCTCGGTTTTGAGTTTGCTATTTGGAATGTAAAATTTGGTTAAATTTTCATCTGGAAGGAGAAATACAATTTGGTTTCCACCACAGGACGTTGAACTTGGTATCTTTTCACTGCAACATGAAACAGCAGACCAATTAACCATAAACTGTTCATTTCAATGTGCGCAGGGTTAGTGTTATCCGGGCCTGTGTTCATGTCACACTGAAGCAGAAAATAACCCAAGTCCTCTGTCCTGAGAAAAGTTCAGGAGACACCCTCCTGCATTGCCAAAGATCAAAAATGCCTGACACAAAAAAGTGTGACTACTGGTGTGAAATCAGGCAATGGAAGAGTGTCTCTTTCAGTGTTCAGATTAGTTGAGCATGCATAACCTAAGAATAATGAGGTGAATGGGTTAAAATGAGTAATAACTCTCATCATAACAGTGATACCAAGAAATCAAATTGGAGAAAATGGCACAATGCACTGCACTGAGGGAAACTTGAAGCTGCCATTTCCCCGCAAATGCATTTTCCAAAGTATGGAAACAGAAAAAAGGCCAGTCAACAGTCAATGAGCAAAGACCAAATAGAGATTGTGCCCTTCAGACAGGGCCCATTACCTGGACCCTAGGGGCAAAAGGCGTTGTTCTTCTACTAAGGCTTTGGCTCTGGATAAGCAAAATTAAAGAGCAAAAAAAAAACAAAAAAAAGGAAATGCAATAAAACCAAAACCCCACAAAACATCAACAAAAACTTACAATACACTCTAAACAACAATACAAGTTTGTGGTTTCAGATGGCAATTAAAGCCAGTGGGTATCTCACTGACATTCTTTGCTTCTCTGCTGTTCTGATTACTCCCTCAGCTGTCCCTCAGCTTCTTTGCTCTGTTCTGCATAGGCCCTTTATAATTATCAAAGTCCCATGATCATCATCATCATCTCTTTTTCTGCTCTGGACCTTTTCTCCTCTGCTTCTCAGCTTGCGTCACGGTGACGTTAAACCCTTGTTTGTGCCTAAACACAATTCAAAGACTGCTCCAAAAATATCATACTGGCAGCTCTTTTCTGTGTACAATTACTCATCAGGCACTGCTGATCTTACAAGGTTTATTTGACAAAGTGAACCCTTTTGGTTGCTTCATAGAAATTTCAAACAAAAGAACCATCTAGGCAAATTTGATAGTTCACAGAATTCAGGGCTTTTTCAGTTGCCTGACACAGTTGTAAAGCCATCAGTGTGGTCAAATTATTCCACAATGTGCAACAGCAATTGGAATCAGCCATTTTCATCATAAGGCTAAAAACACCAAAAGAATGTCAGATTTAAAGGGAACCTATTATGCTTTTCATTATTTTCTGTCATATTTATTGATAACAATGTCTGAACTGGACTCTAAATTCGAGAGTTGATTTATCTCTTGCATTAATGCAGCCTTTTACCCATTTACCCCAGGAGGGTTTTTACACCAGAAAATGGACAACACACACAGTAACCTGATCTACTATCCTGTGCTGGGTTGGTAAAGGGCCAGCAGAACAAGCAGAGTGAGAGAAGCTGTGTCTGGTCGCCGAAAGAACCCAACCAAGTTTTCAGTTATACACTGAGTTGCATTATAAATGCACAATGTTAGTATATTCCAAAGTATACAATCTTATATATTTTCAACAATTCAGTCCCTCCAGAGGATTTCAACTGTAGTCTGTATGCCATGTTGAGGTCACTTACTGAGAGCTGTCCTGACAGGTACTGGGGGGCGTCCCTCAGCATGCTGGGACTCATGGGGGACGTGACGGAGATGGACGGGCGATCCATCTTCTGAGACTCAAAAGAACTCGAACCTGACAGTTCAGAACAGACAGTCAGATCATTTAGTAGTGATTTTGGTTTCAGTTTGTGTTTTTAGTAACATAATGACATAAAGGGAGAGAGGGGGATGGTAGTAAGGGAGACCGAGAGATATAGACAAGACGAGAGACAGAAAGAGGGCAAGAGAGCATGTCATGAGAGAGACATAAATACAGAGAGGCAGACTGACAGAAGCAACTCTCATAGATATTTTGTTCACTTGATGTTTCTAGGATGATGAATAGGATAAAATTGGGTAATTAAATGGGCTAAAGATTTTTACAAGACTCACTTGATTCCAGTTGTGCATGTGTGCTGTCTGGTATCCTTGGAATATCTCTGAAAAAAGAGAAAGAGTGTGAGTGTGTGCGACAGGAGAGAGGGAGGGGATGGAAAGGATCAATTTGAACTAATGCTGACTGCACTGTGCTCTAATGACCGTAAGCACTGCATTAGTCTTCATTCACCCAGCAGCTCCCTCAGCAGCACAAAGCAGGTCAGATATAGGAATTGGCAAAGCAAAGGTGCCTGTTTTCCCCACAATTTTGCTTTTCCAAAACAATTGGGAGGAGAAAGACCCACACAAGGCCCGAGCCAACAGACCCGCAACCGGAGGCAGAGAGGAACAAATGTTGAATAAACAAGACAGCGCCACCTGTCAACACCACATTCTGTGAGAACACAAGCTAGGTTTCCTGATTCAAGTCTCCATACTACAGAGATAATGCTAAAAAATATTTAAAAATGTACTAAAAGAGAATGCACTGAATTTGAAATGATTGGTTCAATAAAAAAAAAAAAACATCCTACACTGACAGTCACATCACGTAAAGAGTACAGTGTGTGTGACAGTAATTTGAGCTCTCACCCTATAGGCCGTGAGACCACCAGCTCCACCTGTGGCTCAGGCTTGGATTCTAGAATGATATTGTAAACTTCTTTAAATGTGGCTCCTTGTAAAAGCTTCCCATTCCACTCCAGCACCTGGTCACCTGCGAAAACATCAGACACACACAGATATTTGAAAATAGTGTCGAAAATCTCTTCTACAGCAAATGAAATACAAACAAATCTACCTATTGTTATTCTTTGTAAAGGAATGCGTGTGTGCATGTGTGGTTCATACCTGGTCTTAGGTGTCCAACAGTGTCTGCTAGACTTCCTTTCCTCACTTTAGTGATAAAAGCACAAAGTCTACCAGATTCTGTCATCTTGCCTCCCACCACCTGTAGAAGCAAAGTGATTAGGTTACCACTGAAAGTAAACTTAACCTTAATTATTAGTTTTATTGTAACTGCAGCCTTATTGAGCCATGCTAAGTCAGAGCCTTTGAGGATATATCAGGTGCAGATTGTTATTCCTCAAAGTGTCCTGTTAATATCATGGCCTTGGCATTTTGCTGCAAGGTATGAGTCCTCAATAAAAGCATTAAGGAGGGAGTCAGTGGTAAAAGTGCATCTCAGTTTTTTTTAATGTTCAGGGCTATGCTTTCTTCCCCAGAGACATACTCTGGTGCTGCTCTGTGGTTCTGTAACGGTGGAGGCCCGTGGGCTAGAGCTGTACTGTACAGTCCTGAGCTGCTGTACTCCACTCTGCTCAGCTTACATGGGCATCATACAAATAAAAATCCCTCTTAATGGCAGCTGAATGCCAACATACAAAGGAGCTTAGGGAAGTCTGCTAAATGAAATGGCTTTATGTAACAGGCGGTAGCCAGAGAAGGAGGCTCACAGAGGAGGAGAGAGAGGGAGAGATGGACAGCGAGGGCGAGGCTGGCAGCCTGACTGATGGACTGACTGGCTGCACTGCCGAGTTGGTTGGCTGCTGCTGAGCGGACAGAAACGCACAGAGGCACTGAGCAGACACAAACATGCCATTTCAGGAGGCTCATTCAATCAGTAATGATTTTTCCCCATCTTGCTGCTCTCTGTTCTGTCTCTTCATGGCCCACCATGCTTCTCTGGACTTTGGCTGCTCAGCTTTTTTTTCTTTTCTTTTCTTTTCTTTTTTTTTTTTTCGCAATGTCCACCACCTACAGATTTATGCAACAGTGGAAAGGGGGAGCATCTACCACAACAAAAAATCCTTTATATTCTTTAGGTAATGTAGTGACTATGAAGCTATAGAAACAAGCTATATAGCAAGAATACTTAAAAAATAACACACAAACAAGCATAGAATGTAAATACATAGCACAGTCCAATGGTAATATATAAACGCATAAACAATACGATTAAACAAATAAACAATAGTGAATAACATTTCGACTGTCAAATGTGGGTGACGGGACTGACAGGAGTCATTTCCTCTGAGCTGCTGAATGCAGTTCATTAAGGTAGTTCAATGTGAGTGAGTTCAGAAAATTATACAGCTCAATATAAAATGCTGCTCATTAATATTCATCAGGAACATAATCAAATGTTTAATGAATATTAATACTGAGTGGCACGATGATGTAATCAATAATTGGAGGCCAAGGAGAAAATCAGCGAGCCAGACACAACGAAAGAGGCTATGTAATTGTAGCTGTAAAGTTATTATGTTGTATTTTAAACTGATTTCACCTGAATCCTCCATTGGGTGCCATCGTGTTATCAGCTGAAGGTTGTGAACAACATATTATGTGTCAAATACACAGCCAGTTTGGACACAGCTTCTCATTCCATAATTATTTATTTTAAATATTTAAAAATTGCAGATTTATGCTAAGGACACATATGGAATTAAGTAGTTTAAAAAACTGCTAAACAAACCAGAATACATTTTATTTTTGAGATTCTTCCAAGCAGCTGCCTTTTTTCACACTGCTGTTATTCTCTCAAAAGAAAAATCATCACTGAATGAGGAGGTGTGTCCGAACTTTGATGTGTACTGTATGCTAAAGGTGAATATTTAACACATTATTTTGTAATTATGGAGCAACAATGAAACAATGATGCTTTAACTGAAAGCTTGAAGTGTCAGGGTGGGTGTGGCTACATTGTTACTTCAGAAAAACATACAAACAGGTACATAGAATCATTACAAGTTTACCTTCAGACCAAGTAGAGCTCCTGAGTCTCGAGGCACACTTCCATCTTTCATGCGCTTGTTGAGTAAAATACGCCCTATTAGGCGATCCCCATCTTTGGACGGCTGCCACGTCACCGGGTGCTACAAGGTCAGAGCAACAACACACCTATTGTTTAACAACTCATCTGCTTGAATTTGATTACTTCAGACCAATGCAGACAACTGTCCATAGTCAAAAAGGGGGCATGGGGAGAGTATTCACTCAGGGGAGAAAGTTCACACAAACACTGTTCATGCCTCATCAATTTTGACAGCAACACTTTCAACTATTTACAGGGTTCGTACACCTTTGTAGGAGTGAAATTCAGGCTTCAGGGTATCAAAGAACCTTACTGTATCAATTGTGAAAAAGAAGTTTAAAGAATGAATTTATACCTACAGCAATGTGTATGGACACTTTTTTATTCCCTGTTCACATTCTTTTGATTGATGTTTTGATCTGACTCAGGTAAGGGATCAACAGATGACAGATTTAGTGATAAAATAAGGGTGAACACAAGAAATAATTTAAAATGTTAAGTTAATTGCATATAACAGCAAGTACAGTAGTATCTGTGTCTGTTCAAACAGCAAAAAGGATCAAATGACCAAACGATCAGCTTATCCAAGGTAATACATGCATATATACAGGGGGCTGCAAAAGTGGGTACAGTAAAGATTAGCCACATGTTACCAGTGTTAGGATGTGTGAATATTGGGGGCAATCAGTTTGAACATTTGAACAAGGGATTAATAAGTTTATCACTGAGATGTTTGTTAAAACAATAAAACAAGTTCTGTTTCTCATTACTGTATGCCTACTTTGCAGCCCCCTGTACATTTAAAGTTGTTTTTTTTTAGCTTCTTTAGCTTCCTTAATCAGGGTCCAGGCATTTTCCAAACCTCTAAAACATTGCTGTTCAAATTAAGTATTACATTCAAGACTTTGTACGAACCCTGAGATTAAACAGATGTATTATTAAATGCCTTAATAAGTAAATCATGAACAAAACCGTTGATGATAAATAACATCTAACGCAGCAGTGTTAGGTGTTATTTCCAGAGCTTGTGTGAACCTGCCAGTGTGAGGGTTGAGTGAGCTTCATGCAGCGCCCCATGCAGAGTAAAGCAAGCAGCCCCAACTCCTCCTCAAACCAGCTCGTCAAACTGGAGCAGGAAGACCGGAGACTCGCTCCGGTGCTTCACTACACACAAACATACAACCACCATCAAGTGGAGTAGTGAGGGGAAAGCAGACAGCGAAAGGAGGGAGGGAGGTTTCTCTAGGATACAAGAACAAATGAGGTAGACCATGAGGTGCCAGTTTATAGATCAAGAAGGATGAAAAATAGACCGCACAGAATAAAGCCATGAGACACAGATAGGGTGAAGTCACAGACGCGCAGTGGAAGGGAAAAAAGAAAAACATATGTTTTCATTTTTTTGTGCAAAACAAATCCAGTCTTCCCTGTTTTTATGTGCTCACAATCATTTGGGTTTTCTACAGAAGTGAGTGGAAAGTTGGGCAGGAGGCAGGTTCTGTCTGGACTGGGTGCTGTGGGGTGGGGCAGCAGAGTGACAAGGACGGGCCTGAGTAAAGGTGTTCCTACGGCACTAAACAGGACCGCTGCAGAGCAAGAACACAACATACGGAGGAGAACGAGCATGCAACTAGGAAAGACCCACATTCCTGTGTGCCATGACAAACAGAGAGGTTGTGTGTCAATGCTCTTTTTTGAACAACTACTGTAAGGTGTGTAGTTTCTGTTTGGGGGGGGAGCAAAACAGCAAGTACAAGTAGCAAGCAAAGAGGGTGCCCCCAAAAGGCTTCGGCAACACCAAGCAAGGTGGAGCCAAAAGTAACCGAAGAACAAAAAGGAACGAAATCGCAAGAGAAATCAATTCATACAACGTCAAATAAAATCCAAAATACAAACATCTCACCTATTTACACTCAGTGACAGAGAGAAAACAAAGACTGGATGGGTAGGTCATAAATAATAATAACAAAATGCAGGCTAGATTGTCTCAGTACCTTCTCACTATGGCTATGCTCCTCGTTTAGGGTAGTGCTACTGCACGTATCAACTCCCGAGTCTTTAACCTGCGGTTCACACCATGCCAAGTCCTCTTCAAATGAGTGTCCCCCAAAGCGCACCATTTTCTTTTGCCTCTCAGATAAGGTGTGTGTCGGCTCGGACATAAATGTCTGCTCAATAGTTTTTCTTTTTCCCCTTTGACTGTCCCCTACAGGTGTGGGATAAAAACAGAAAGAAAAACAGAAAAACAACATGCAAAGGTGTAAATAAAACGAAGGAAACATGAAATGACAAAAGACTCTGGGAGAAGGGGGGATGGGGGCAGGAGAGAGACAGAGAGAGAGGGAGAGAGAGATGGGGGTTAAGGGACAGGGGGGGTCAAGGCAGGGCTCCACATGTCTCACCAAAGACATTGGGGAGGCCTCGCTGCTATGCCAAGATGCATGGTCCCACCAATGGCCATCCAAATCTCCTGTAAGGTGGGGGGAAAGGGCGCACACACACGAGAGAGGACAGCGAGAGGGACCGGTGAGGACGCTACATCAACAACAGACAGTAACAGCCAGACAAACACACACAACAAGAAATCCATTCATTATGAACACACACACACACACTCCTCACATACTGCTCAAACTCCAGAGTTGGTTGCCATGTGCAACTCTAGGATCCCTGTAGGGAAAAAAAAAGATGAAGCGCAGGTAATAGGATATAAAGGATCACTTCCACACTGTACCGTAATGGTAGGACACATTCTCGTTTCCTCATTTCCTACAGGACATAAATTACATCCCAACATTCCTTCACCTTGTAAAGATACTATCAACCTGCAAAGTCAACACAGACAGGACCAGAGATCACCTGCTCTTTAATTATTGTTCCCTCTGTGGGTATTACATTCACAATTAATTTTGTGAAATTGTTTTTAATTGCCCAGCTTCTACTTTATAATACATAGGAATGCTGCTGAAGGAATTGAACTGTTATTGTTCCTATATTTCCTGCTCATTGTAACAAATGGAATGTGACTGAATATGATGGTGCAATAGTGTATAGAAAGAGTAAAGAAATTACGTTTATGGGAAATGTGGGGTTCATTTTGAGGAAGCTCCACTTCCATACAAAGCTGGGTATTGATCATCATAAACATAGTCTCATGTGATTATGCTATCTTGGATTCATGCAGTGTTTTATTGTGGGGATATGCAACCTAGCCTGAAACAAAGACCCTCTCAGCTGGCATAACATTATGTTCACTAACATCCATTCATTCGTCAAAAAATACTCAGTGAAATGTTCCATTTGGTGAGTTAGTTAGCAAGCAAGTTAGCTGAAAATTGTACCTGATATTGTGAGCTTTAAAATTAGCAGGTCATGGTGTTCACCTCACAGCAAAAGGGTTCAAGTTCAGAATGAACTTCTGTGTAGAATTTCTATGTGCTCATGTTTCCACCCCAAAGTCCAAAGACATGCAAGTCAGGTACACTCCACCTTTTGCCTACTGTCTGCTGGAAATGGCTCCAGCCTCACATGATCAGAGTAAGAAGTTACACGAGGACAGTGATTGAATCAGTATTTTACAGTAAATCATGGAAGTAGATCATCAGTAATCATGCTAAACCAAACATAGTGCAGTATTCAGACCCCTTTATTTTTACCCCTTTATTTTTTCACATTTTGTTATGTTGTAGGCTAATTCTAAAATAGTTTCAGTTTTTTTCCTGCTTCAATCACTCAGTACAACACAGTGACAAACAGGAAACTGTTTTGTTGTTGTTGTTGTTGTTGTTGTTTGTTTGTGTTTAATTAAAAAAAAATGAAAAACTGAATTATCCCATTATCACAAAAAGTGAAGGGGTCTGAATAATTTCTGAATGCACTGTTTATCTACATGGTAAACCCTTATGGATATAGACCCCTGAATTAGGTTCACAATTGGAAATGTATGATTTTTTTAGTTTTAGAAAATGTGCAAAATTTCCACAGAACAGTCTTTCAAAGCTCTTTGATAGCTCCCTTAGTTGAAACCAGCCAACGACTCACATTTTGTTCAAACAAAGTTGCTATCTTATCCTACAGTAGCTGCATCTGTAGGAGGGAGCAGGGCACATCTCTAATGTGTTTAACTGGGGATTCAGATTGCAGTGCCACACAGCCTTAACTGACCTCAATCTAAAGTGCACCAGGGAGAGCTTTTAAAGATGAGGCTCTGATTACAACTTCTGTAGTAGCACCAGTGGACACACAGCCTTGAGAAACACCGGCTGGGCAAGTGGCTGCAATGATATAACAGGATGGAGGTTTCTGGGGCGTTTCTTTTAACCTTTTTTTTTCATCATTTCAGGGTTAGAGAGGAACTGATGGTGGTAAAACCCGTCAGAGGTAGGTATTCTAGACCCAGAACCCTAAAACAAACAACTTAACCTGTTTACCAAGTGGATACACATAAAGCACAGAGATGGAGAGTGTTTTCTAATTTGATTATGAGGCTTAAAACTACAAGCTAATTAGAAAAGGTGAAAAATATTGACTCTGAACCTGTTGCTTAGATTTCCAGTGGAGGGTCATGTGGAGGTTCAGAGGGCAGAAGGGAGAAATGTTTTGAGTTGACAGGGATATTGTTCAAACTGGTCATTTCTTTGTCCTGAGACCATAGTGTTTATTATATCTATGAATTTAACATTCTATTATGAAGACTCATTGGCCATTTAAATGTTATTTCTTCACACTGGTAGGTCATACAACAATTCAATAACGAATTAAGAAATGGTCCCAATAAAACTGCTCTTTTTATGCATATAAAATATGCTTTTACGTGTGCTGTCGTTGACATACTTGCATGCTTGCATGAATGTATGCATGTAGCTGTATTGAACCTGAGGGCTGCGGGCACAGAAAGGTCATCTGAAAACACTGCACTCGTGCAACCCCTGGGCCATATACATCACTTTCTCCACACTTCACTTCCCCTGCAAAGAGCTGTAGAACCTAATGGATGTATACAGGACAGGCCTCCTTCAAGCATTATCTGGCTGACGATTCAATCTCAGGGACATCAGCGAACTCTGATGGAAAGCCATAAAAATAGCCTGCATATGCTTCTGGAGGTTGAGGAGGATGCTGCGTAAAGATAGTGTTATTGTGAATAAATATAGCCACATCTTCAAATCGGCTAACACAGCTGATGCACAAATACAGTACCTCAGTACCAAGAATATTGAAAAGATTCTGGTTTATTCAAACTTTAACATATTGAATATGTTGTAAAAATGTGTAAAATGTAAAAATTGTGATTGGATTAAAAGGACATATCTGCAAATTACCAGTAACTGCAATTCCTGAACAGAACTATTTACAGTTAGGTGAAAGTGTGTGAAATCCAGTTAACTAACACAAAAGTTTAAACAGTTGGATAGTAACAGCAGTTTAATAACGACTAATAATCTAAAGAATCTGCTCTTCCTCTTGACCAACACCTGCCCAGTTTTGGCTATGAAAATAACACTGCATAATTAAAAATTTGAATTATGCTTTAATAAAGTCAAATTTTGTGTAAATTTGGCATATTTAAGTTACATTAAAATATACCATCTGTTGACATAACTTTTCTGTAATAGTTTCAGAAGTTATATATTTTACAATGCACATCAATATATGATAATAATTTTGCAATCCATTTGGGTGATTTTGCAATGATTTACCTAGAGCATTATTGATCTTTGTGTTTAAACACAATCCTTATTACTAATATATGCATAGCCATACCAGCCAGAGAAAAACACCCAAATGACATTTTCAACCTTATGCTCTTCAGAGTTGTGACTAAGTTACAAGGTCAGATCTGAGCCAAACAAATAAACTGTCCTTCTTCCCTTTTCCCTGTGCTCTCACTATTCATCCGTCAGTCTACGGGAGTGCTAAAACTACTTACTGTACACAGTTATGCACTGTGATAAAACATTATGGATGTCCCCAGACAGGCCTTGCCCTCTGCGGCCCTCTAACCAACAGCTGACAACAGTGATTACCCTCTTTGCCTCCCAGCTGCTATTCTGTCGGCAGTGAAAACACCAGAGCCCAGATCAGCGTGTAGACACTCTCCATTGAACAAGTCACTTGCCTAATGTGGCCATGATAGTCCAAACAGCTTAAGGCCAGCATTTCTGATCAGGATGGAAAATATCATGTTAATCACCTTATGTTATGCTTTAGATTGACGTAACCTTGAAATAAATTTTGTAGCATCACAATTTACCTCCACCTGTGCCCGATGTTCCTCCCATCGTACTCCACCTTCTTCAGCCACCTCCCCAGCCCACCCTTACTGTCTGTCAAGAAGAATTTTAGTGGGCACCAACATGGAGGTACGTCCAGCCCTTCCCCTTTCTTTCCCTGAAGCTTTATTAACAGTGGCACGCCACAATTGGGCACTGATCCCCGGCGAGGCACTGTGTGGTTTTTCAGGGAGCAGGAAACTCATCACGGCCATAAATTGTGAGCATCAGCAGTCTGCGCCCAGCCCTGCCGTTTCGCCCCGACTTAGAGGCCCCGCAAAGTGCTGATTCAGGGCGAAGGCAGAGCGCAGGCAGTGGCGGAGTTCACCACCAGCAGGCTCTCCATCACTTTGACAGCTCAATAAAAACCAGTGTAAACTATTAATTGGATCATTAATTATTGATGCTGTTTTTACTACAATTCAAGGGGCGAGAGCAGAAAAGAGGCAGGGGTGAAACTGTGTGTATGTTTAAACATAGTCACTAGGCTGCGAAGGTGTTACAGTGTCATGTTAAACTCCTGCTGGAGGCAGATCTTAAAAAATGAACCTCTTCTAAAACAAAAGGTCTAACTTCCACAGAGGAATACTATTGGCTGGTATAAAAGATTAAAATATATTTTTCAAACAAACACTACAAACCAGTCTTATTGAGGTGCAAAAACTGATCCCAAAAGCCATTAATGAGGATGTAAGTTAGGCTGTCACTACACAATGTCCACCTCTCTGCTGTAGTTAGCCAGTCAGCCTCTCCTTTTCTGTCTGTTCGGCACTATTATGAGACTGCATGTCAGGGGAATCAATAAAGAGGAAAATACAGGGAGAGGACCATCGCGATAAATCAGTCTCCAGTGCTCGCAGGCACGAGCCAGGCCCATTACAGCTGGCACACCCTCTCTGTCCTCCAGTCTCCTCCTCCCTCTGGTCTGCCCTCTTCCTTATCATCAGGCCCTCCTCCTTCCTCAGTGCCCCCCACACCCCTCAGAGTGTCAGAGATTTGAGGGCATGACATACGCCCTGCTCAGCCCTGGTGTTACACACCCACCTCCAGGCCCAGTAGAGCTGATTGTACAGACCCCAAGAAGCTGACGGGCCACATATGGCCAAAAGGTGCCTTCTTCCCTGTTTCTTATCTCCCTCGCTCTCTCTCACACACACAATTACAATTGGTGTTCCTTGCTTAGCTGCTCTGGCTGCTTTTTTTTATTTTTAATGTTGTTGTTTTAAATGCTCTCTTTATTTATTAATCAAAGACTGATTTGTTTGCATTATCATAATATATGAAGGGGAGGTTACTTGATTAGACTAAAAATGTGGGTTTGAATCACGACTGGCACTATATATTTATATTTAGCAGCTTTTAAAATAAATAGCTACACAACCTGGTTCAGCTGAAATACATACATGCAATTTCCAGAGTGGTGCTTATCTTGCTCAATTAGTAAACTCCATGTAGTACCAACACTGACTGATGTTTCTTTATGGCTGTTAGAATGTCGCATGTCCAAATCAGGGGCTGAGAGTTTGGATCCCCTCTCTGCTGTCTGTTATATAATTATATCTGCTTGACAGAGTGCAAACAAGGACACTAATAAATGGTTCAGTAGAATTTTCTGAACCATTTATCAGACTCCCTGCATGCACCATATCACAGCAGCCTTAATTATGTCATAAATTAATGAAACTGCCAATTATAACTAAATAAAGAGCAAAGATAGTGCCACATAATCAGGTGTCCGAGGAAGTTATGTAGCTAGTATGGTTTGCTATACTTATTCAGGTCAAAAGTTCAGCTCTTGCCTTTGTTTTTCCCTTCTCTCCTACACAGGCTGACCTGTGGAGGAGGCAGACAGAAGCAGACAGAAACAACAGAAACTCTGACCCTCCAAACAACCTTCTTTTCTCCCTATTTTTGCTCCATGGCTACCTGGAAACCTGGAAACTCCCACATCAATAATGTAGCGCTAGTGCTGGGCTGCTTTCTTTAGTGAGGAGAACAGTTACATAACAGAGCAGACCAACTCAATTCCTCCCCTCTCCTCTAGATTAAACATTTTGAGCATGTGGCAGCAAGTGCTTTGGTCTGGTGCTACCGACAAAAGAAAACTGAGCTACTGTACTTTCCTCCTTTCAATCTTTTATCCCTCCATCTGTCGACTGCACCTCCTCATTCCTTGTGTTTAGTGTTCTTAGCGTTTCTAAAGTAAAGGCCTCCGTAATTACAGGTTTGACAACAAAATCAATTTGCAATTCCGACAACTGTCAACCAGGTGGAGCAGTCAAGAAGCTAACAGCCTAAACAATTGCTTCTGATCTTGATTCTATGCAAAGTGGCATTTAATGCAGTCACTCTGTCTGTGTGCTTGCCAGCGCATGTTTATGTGCTTAGACACAAGCAATAGTGTCTTTAGTCAGGAAGGACATTTGCCATGAGGGATCTGATGTCCATTTCTATTTTCTTGTTGTACCGAACTTCGACAGGCAAGACAGGCAGGGCAAATTCCTAGCATAACACTTCACTTAGGTATATTGAGATAAACTGGATCCACTGCAAGAAATTATCCCATTATTTTAAGATTTTAAGTTTAGGTTATTGGGTAATTACAGTTATTGAGATAAACCTGGAGAATTTAATTTTTAAAAAATCAACAGAAAGACATTGAGAACACTACTTTATGAGTCAATTTATCCTGCCATGTCGATACGTTTGACCTCCA
>JAOWBC010001592.1:4190880-4203276 GCA_028566105.1 Hypoplectrus providencianus
ATTTAGCCTTGTATGTCCTTCCTGTCCAAACAGAGAAATGTCCATGGCAGCTAGCAAGTAAGCTAGCAACCACACTCTGCTCCATCAGCATCGGCATCACGATGCTAACGCTGTCGGCCCTAAACCAGCCTTTAGTAAGTACAACAAAGCGGTGGCGCAGCACTAAATTTTCTACTGTGCATTATTCCCCCATTGCTCCAGCTGCCACTGCTACTGTAATAGCCTCGCTGCAGATACCTCTGAGCTCTACACAGCTCTGCCATAACACACTCTGCTGATCTTACATTTGCATGCCATCCTCAGTGATACAGAGAGCGATAGAGAGGGGAGAGGCAAAACATAAAAAGGAAAAGGGGAAGGGATCATCACCAATGCATGTGAATTAGAAAAAAATATGAAATAAAGTAAGCAGGGATTATGCTAGTTAAGTGTGACCTACAGCTAAACATGGAGCTGGTGTGCATGGTGCATTTAGCCAAGCATGTCAGGCTCAAGTGTGAAGTGGCAGGATGGGACACCATGAGATCGTGATGCCTGTGATGCTTCACAGAAGCCTGGCTGCTGCAACGATTGAGTCACGAAGCGCATGGTGACGTACTCTCTCCATCACGTTCCCTCGTATAGCAAGATGTGACGTCACAGGAGACATGGCACTGAGCTGCAGCACGGCCAGCTTGGTGCGCAGAAAATCGACCGGCAGTGAATCATCCTAACAGCCCGACAATGGAGAGGCATGTTCACTGTCTGCACATTGCAGTGTGGGAATACAGGCGACTGCTGTTGCACTGTTCTGTACATTCCTGCTGTGGGAATAACAGCAGCCCTCATTACTGCTGTTGTCCTATTCTGAGCTAACTATAGAAATCCTCTGCTCTGACAGTGAGGCCTCATTCAGTTGGCAACAAGGGCGATGATGACAATAAGATTCAATTCAGGGCGGATGACACTGGCCTCACTGTATTACTGCCAGAGGGACTTTTATGTCTAACATCAGGGGGAAAAAACTCCTGCACCTATAAAACAGATGCTGTGGACATTATACATTTAATTTCTGATATCTGAGTAAGAAACAATCATTGGATGACATTCAAAGCAAAGGAATGTACAAAGATGTACCACTGTCAATTCCTTATTAAAAATCGATTAAAATCATCTTTCAATTTCAATTATCAAAACCAAAGCATCTCTGCAAAATATAAAATTTAAAAAGAAAATAGGCTGTTATTGGTCACACTTGATACCATGTAGCCTTTTTTTAGAAGAAGAAGAAATTTAAAGTCAGATCAAATCATGGAGGTACCTCTGTGGTGCAGAAGGGTGAAGCTTTATATTTGCTCTCAATCAAAAAGGACACAGGCCTGCTGCATAAACATGGTTTCTATTTTTGCTTTCAGTACAGCCTTATACACCTCCAGTGCTTCTAAATTCCAATTTTATAATCATCTTTTTAAAGTACACTCTCCTTATCAAAAGCAGCATAATGTATCAAATCCATGGCTCACAAAAATCATGGGATTACACTATGGCCCCGAAAGATTAAAAAGTGCGATCCTAAAAGATTAGAAGTGACCTGACATGCTTGCCACGATAAAACCTTTAAATGCTGTTATTTTTTCACAATACAATACGAAAACCAATTGGTGATATTTCCCAATCCACTGTAGTGTAATGAGAAGTGGGTCTGTCTGTAGGGAAGTCGTCCCTCTCTGACTCATCAGATATGGTCCTGCTCTGACCTACTGACGGGATCTGATCAGAAACGTCACAGCCAGAGCCAGAGCCCAGTTCTCTGACTGCAAAAGGACTAGACTGTCTAAGTGTGTCACTTCACTCCCTCTATATGTGTGTGCAGTAATGCCTCAGCTATGATGAGAGGCCACAGATCAAGCAGGAAGCCCCGAAAATCATTAACATTTTATGATGATTTATGATTTAAAAAAAAAAGGGGACTGTCTGTCACACACATTTACACAGTCAGAGCATCTGCACCACATAGACTGCTGATAAATTAAATATATAGTGCCCTTTAAACTCAAAAGCCCATTCCCCTCACATAAACACATACTTATGTATAATTTGCTCAGCACCGGGATCATGATTTAAAAACAAAACTAAAAAGAAGAAAGTTTATTGCACTTTAACATTCAGAATTTCCCCACTGTGGGACGAATAAAGGACTATCTAATCTAATCAACATAACAAAATGTCTGAATGTAGAACACTGAAGCTATATTACAGTTTCAAGTCGCTTGTGTAGCAGAAAACTCTAACTGCTGTGCATGCTACTGGAGCAGCTAAGCATTGTACAGTATATTTGTGATCCATCAACAGTTTACAGACTTAAAGCACCAGAGAAGACACTTTGATGGCAAAGCATTGAGACAAAGCAAAATTATTTGCGAGCCAGCAGATTTTGATTGCTATATGATTAATTTTGCCTCACTATCTCATTGCGTTTGTTATGCTGTTTAGATGTTGATAGGTTAATATCAACTTTAATTATAAGACAAGTCAAACAAATCATTATGCATTACAAATACAAACAGTGCATTATGGTACAACATACATCTAAACTGCAGTCTAAATGATGAGATGTAATTAGCCTTACTGAAAGTAAACGTCAGATCCTGGGCTGTGGCTCAGTCCAAACCTCTGCCTGGCTGCTCCACGCAAACACATAGCCTTCTGTGCACAAAAAAGCAGTCCAGTCCAATCTGCACTACCTAGTACCAGTGCTGGCACAAAGCCTTTGTCCCGGCCCTTGTTGTCCTTCCAGTCCTCTCTCCTCCAGCACTAAAAAAAGTCCTTGCTTTATTTCTAAATGGCTACAGATGATCTGCAGACAGCACCAGTAAATGTAGTCTTGTAACGGCACTCTTCGGACTGAGTGTGTGACACCAGCTCTGTCTGCTCTGCCTCTGCCAGCTCTGCTGCCGAAGAAACATGTTAAATAAGAAAGGCAAAAGCAATCAAGGTGAAAATGCAACGCTGCCCCCGTGGGGATTGTGCCACCTCTACTTTGCGGATAATGGAGAGAAGTCAAATGAGAACAAATGAGTGGCGCCGTGTTGCAGAGCTCTCCTCTTAGAGGGAATCTGGCCCACTAATGACAACAATACATCCTGGAATGGTCTCTATTGAAATGAGATAACCAGAAAGAAAGCAAGAGCAGAAGAAAAACAAGCTGAATGTGCATGTCTCAACCCAGAGCAATCAGAGAAGAAGAGACGAGAGGAGGAAAAAAGCCTCTAACGGTCCATTTACGAATGCAGCATCACGCTCCCTTCCAGGACTGACTCAGCCAGCCGCTGTGTACGCAGGACGTCCCTCAGAGTAAAAGAAACACATCCACATTCCCCTGTTACCTAGTAAAATCAAACTGGGTTAAAATCCTGCAGCAGCCTGACAGTTTAGCTGCTATTCCTAATATCCAAATGATATTGTAGTCTCAGCACAACCGGCTTTGTTTCTGATGGTCTGCTGCACCCACAGTACCACGCCACTCTGTTTGATGTGGAATGATGGCACAGTTTTTGACCCTGCTGCAAAGGCTTCTGGGGGCCAGAAAGCAAGCTGACTTTTGGATTTAACACCATCATCATGTGATCGCTACGACTAGCCGCAGGTCGAGCAGCGTCCCCATCCAACTTGCCAACAGCTCTGTCCTTTGCCTAAGAAAGGATTACATTCCTTGGTTGATTACTAGCTGACATCTATCACCAATCGCAGGCAGAGCAGGAGGTCTCACCTAATCCCATTCAGCCTGAGGTCTTTTGAGCCTTAAACTGAACAAATTACATGGTTTATGTAGTTTTTTTCTTTTATCCAGAGTGGATTTTCAGGCATCAAATCAAATACAGATGAGGGAGAGAGGAACAGAGGGAGGAATAGAGAGATAGAGATTTCTCTACCCCATAATTTCTGTGCATTACAAAATGGATCAAAGACTTTTTCCTGGTTTTGCACCATGATGATGTACCTTCTATTCAGTGACCTGCTTTTTATAAGTCTCAGTGTATGTGGGTGGGTGTATCATGACTGACTGTATCTGGGTGTTGTTAAAGTCTTTCTTCTTGCCTTCTCTCTTCACTCTTCACTCTTCTGCCTCAACACATTTCACATCTGTCACCATATTTGTGCATTTGCTTTCCTGCCTTCGTTCCTACCTGCTAGCCTCAGCCCTCCCATGAGACAGGCTCTGAGTTAGATTGAACATACGCTATAGAGTAGCTTTCTGTTTGTGATGGCGGTGGTGACAGCTGATTGACAGGAGTGTGGAATCATGGAGGGCCGGTGGGCAATGGGTTGTTTACACAGCGTTTCCCAGGACAGAGGTTGGAAGGAGGGGAAATGGTAAAGGACCATTGCGAGTGTTTTATCGGCACATAGTCAAGAATGCTACCAGGCTGCAGAGCTCTACATAACCATGAGTGGAGTGAACATTTGACTGTTACCCTGAGAGACAAGGCAAAATGTTTCTTAAAATGCTTCTGCTTTTTGCGTTTTAGGTTCTGATTGCAACTGCATTTCCAATAAAATGTCAAATTAAACATGGAACAACTCTTGTTCTGTGTTCCGTACAGTTCTTGTTCTGTGCTGAAATAAAATCTCCCGTGATGCTGGTAAGTGGCACTCCCACTTCACTCTTCAAGTACACCCAGTTCTGTGAAGATTTTGTTCTGTATTTTAACTCCTGCACATCAGATCTACTTAAGAGCTCACACTTGATGCTGACACTGTTCAGGTACATCTGATCCTGATGCTTCAAGAAGCATGGCAGTGATGTGAATGGATCTTGGGCTGTAGGAAGGGAAAAGGACTAGCAGCTTGCAGCAGAGCAGGTACTTGAGGACTGGATTAGAAACTGCTATACAAATGGAAGTTTTGTCATCCAGTCGATCTTCCATCAAAGCTAGCTTCCTGTCATTTCTTTAAGGTGTTGCTTCAAACACCAAATGTCGGCCTGTTTGCCAACAAGGTATATGTCAAAAGTTTGATATACTAGATGTGGTCAACCATGTGTTCACTGCCAGCTAAATGTAACAGATATAATAATAGATAATAGGTATAACATATATATGAAGATTCATTGTTTTGTACAAACAATTAAAAACTAAAGCTGATGGGTTACAAAATTGTATCGGTCGATGTGCTCTGCTTGTTCTGCTCTCTACATGGACTGGTTCCCTGCATGCAACCAAAGCCTGCTCAAGCATGATCGGTCAATACTACTTTGGCGAATGGAAACAAAATTGCTTTAGATGTTGGATATTATGTACTCATATGCAGGTATCTGTTAAAAGAGATTATGAAGTAGCTAAACTGTATTCTGCAGCAAAACAGAGGAAGTGCAAAAACTCTTCTAACTGTCCTTAAGCATTATTGGCAGTCACCAAACAGCTTCAGGTGTTCCTCCAACCCCCTCTGGACTGGACTAGAACCAGCATCATTTGCATTCACCAAGGTGGACAATAATCCAATTCTGATCTGGCTAACAAAGGGGCTAAGTGTATAAAAAAGTCTATTAAATCAAATTTGTACTTTATCCAGAAGCAAGACACTTGGCAATATAAGTAAAAATGGGACAAGCTTTAAGCCACACACACATATACACACAGCCCAAAGCAGCACAGCTTCATTCACAGAAACAAATGACAGCCACTCCTGTTTAGTCTCCTATGCTCTGTGGAAAGTTTGAAGTGGACACAAAGTTGTGCAGCCCCACATCTATCAGCTCAGCTGACAGTGTCTGCAGATCTGCGAGTGTATTCACTAATTGGCTCCAAGAGCACAGACTCTCTCCTCCTGTCTTCAAGTCGACCAACTGGTGCCTTCTGTGTTCATGTTTATACTCTGTATGGTTAATACGTCTTCCACACTGCACGGCCTGTTCGGTCTCCTTTTTAAGAAGAGGCACCGCTAGTACTCTATGTAGGCCAAGCCCCAACAGAATATGCCATTAAGATTAGCTACAAGTCAGGACTGCTACGCTGCTGCTGCTGCTGCTGCTGCTTCTCCTTTCCCTACAGAGAAAGGTTACAGGAGCAGAGCATGTGTACTCTTTTTTTATTTTATCATATTGCAAAGAACACTGATGCATAAAATTTTTCTCCTCACAGCTGGAATTTAATAAAGCAAACACCTCTGTTGAGCAGACACACAACCAGACATTTCACTGGGGCAAATTTGGAGCGTCACAGGAGTACTGTCTGTAATTACGCTTATTGACTTCAGCTTGAGTTGAACAGAGCCGCAGTATAATACAGAGAATGGTTGCAGTGCGGGGTGGGGGTGTCCTCTGGAGAGCCTGTAAGTAATCAACACCTCAACACTGGTGGGTAATTAACATTTTTTAGTATCTGAAGCTCTGAGAAGATACACGTGATTGGCGCTCATCTGTGACCAGACTTACTGCTTCATCACCACATGAAAGACATCAACAACTAAAGAAACCACATATGGCCCTGTGTGACGACGTAAGGGAAACAAAACTTGGCTTTTGACCTTCGATGAAAAGACATCTGCAAATAATAAAGTTAATAATGACTGAAATCAATTAAGCTGCTTCAGTTTCAGGGTCCTGGTATTGTGCATGCTAGCTCACTGTCACACTGTCATGGCTGAGTGGGACCAGTGAATAAAACAAAGCCAGTCATTAATGTTATTTTTTATACCTTTGCTTTTCCTACTATATCAAGATACATTGTATGGTAGAAAAGGCATATCAGGAAGTAAGTCTTCAGTAGATGTTTGGAAAAGACAATGTATAGCAAAACTACAACTAATTTTAAAAAACTATCCTTCTACAAAACTATCGTATGCAGCTTAGCAGAGGCTGGAAGACATTGCAGTGCACAAGTTTAGGTAATTTATTTCACTTGTTGTCAGGCCACTTTATGCTGGCTACAACAAATGTCGATCTTTATTGAACCTGCATGTTAAATTGTACATCTTTATAGCTAAAAAAGGTATGTTTACAGACCAGAACAAAAATGTGGATTTTTCCTTGAGGGGGGTTCAAT
The DNA here is from genome assembly GCA_028566105.1 of Hypoplectrus providencianus. Classification (NCBI taxonomy): domain Eukaryota; kingdom Metazoa; phylum Chordata; class Actinopteri; order Perciformes; family Serranidae; genus Hypoplectrus; species Hypoplectrus providencianus. The sequence goes on from JAOWBC010001592.1 coordinate 4,197,903, forward strand.
TTTGGCACAACTCAGGCCCAAAATGGGGACTGCCAGCACTGCCCACTTCATTTCAGCTCTTTCATTACATCACTGAGACTGCATACATATTATACATTCTGTGACCATTTAGCATGATACGGTCTTATGTTTAGACAAATTAATAAGAGCTCAGTCATATAACTTTCCTGTGGAAAGAAAACTAAAATGACTTGACCTTTGCCAGATAATTTGAATTAAAGTAACATCCATTAGCATTAATTTGGTTGCGTGTCAATAATGTAATGTGCATGGCATGATAATATTACGATGTACTGAAACAACATGGGATACACTACTTGATCACATTACACCTCACACATCAGTTAGGTAAACCACTGAAGGCAGAAAAAAACTGAATAAAAGGGTTTCTGGGAGTGATAAGTAACTTCTGTCATCCTTCTTCATCATCCTTCTGTGCAATCACTCACACAGGTCAAATTAGGCATCATAAAATGACTAAATGGTAGCATGCAACTATTCACAGTTTTACACTAACATCCCCCATGCACAAAACATTAAAAACACTTTCCAGTTTAACCAACCACTGGGCTCTATATCTGCACTAGGAGAAAAATGTCTAAAGAACTACAGTGCCCCCATTCCTTTCTGTCTCTGACATACAAGTAATTGAACACACACATTCTCTCTCTTTCCAAACATGAATTTCTTCTTGGTTCTGCTAAGTATGCATTTTTCATTCCAGTGAGCAGGCTGCATTTGAAATCAAAGGCAGTGATGCTGCGTGGCTGTCTGGCTACACAGAAAGTGAGGAGGTAATGAAAAAGCTGAGGGGTGAGTCAGAGGATGCTTTAATAATCCTTGCTGCCCAAAATAACATCTCTGGGTTACCTGGACGGACTGACAACACTCCTCGCAAACCAGCAGCGATCCAGGCTGGTTTGCACTCCTCCTGTCGATCGCCCCATTCACTCCACATACACCCCCACACCCACTCTTTTTCTCCCATGTCGTCTCTCTGTCTATTATTATCAACGGATAAGACTGCAGTACAGCACGAAGCACCAGACAGCCGAGCCCTCCCCGTACCAAATATGTGACAAGACTAAGCAGGGACGTAGGGGTGTGAATTCAGGGGACAGACGTGCTGCAGGACGTGTGATTCAGTCAGAGAGAAGAAGGACTATAAGGTCCTTTCACAGGTGAGCAATGTTTCTTTGGTTATTGTCCAATCACTGATGACAAATGGTGATCGGGTCCAGGCTAAATAGCCCTTCAGGTTGGGTTCAAGGTTGGGCCTCCATTGCCCCATACAACACTTTTCCATGGCTGTTCACACAGTGTTCTGCCCTGTGCGAACAAATGGGGGGAGAAAATGAACCCATCATCTAGTGTTACCAATGCCAATCTAATATTTCTGCACAACACCTCTGGACTCATTTGACATTCTTAAATTCCTCCTAATCCTGCTCCTGTCACAGCATTGATCAGCATTTTTTTTTTTTTTTTTTTTTTTTACAAAAAAAGCTACACGAAACCCAGTAAAAGGCAGCAGTCTACCTTTAATTGAGCTTCTTGTCATCAAAAGAACACTATAGTGTCACATGTCACAATCTAATATAAATGAGTACACACAATGATGAGTAAACGGTGCACTTACTCAAAGGGGAATAAAAGGCTGATACTCAGGCTTACCCAGAGTGAGCGAGTATTGTTGAGTCAGAGATAAAGTAACATTCCTACACATTGCTCAGCCACTTGATTTTAAAATGCAACTGCTTGCTGTGAAAGTGTTCATTATTAGAAAAGAAAGGTGACAGGAAGATATACATTATTAAGGCAGAGTAGGTTGTGCAGTTAAAACTACAATTAAAATGTTATTCTTCGGGGGATATTAAACTGGGTACAACTTTGTTCATGGGGTTCCGTTTACTAACATGATGAACACTGAAAGTTAATGCTAAGAAAATTTCAACTGTGACCAGCTAAAGTATTTTATGAGAATGTTCATACTCTGTGGAAGAGAGGACTGAGTTTTAAGTGGTGCAATTACACAATGGATGGAAACACAAGGAAAACATGGGGGAGCCCCACTTGACTGCAGCATTTCTATTTAAATGTGCCTTTGTTCCACAGCAGTACACACTGCATAATGCCTCTGGCAATCCAGCACAGTTCACGGTTATTACAGCTAATTTTAACAGATCATTTATAAATTAACAATAATAACACAAGTGATTACTGTAGTTAAAGCTGTATCTGTGTAGTGGGCCCATCACACCTTTTCAAACTGGTTTAAAGACCAGGATGTTGGCAAATTTGATGATTCAATATATAATATTGAGATTTTATGTCGTATAGTCCCTTTTTATTGCTACAAACAGGTAATCTGACTGAATGCTGTATGTCACAAACAGCAAGCTGAATTGGTAGCACAGACATCGCCAGAGAAGGAGGTATAAGCACTCTCCAATTACATCCATAGGGAAGGGTAGTCACTGCAGCCAAGTTACCCCGAAGCAACTCTGTGGCTGGGCCCTGGGCATAATCAAATCAAGACGTATGCTACTTACAGTATCGCTCACTGATTGCCCAGCTTTAAAAACTCCAATATGCAGTGACTTCAAGGTAACTGACAGCAGCACACAGCAATGAAAATCTTGAAAATATCTGTCGGGCTTTATCCTTATCAGGCATGCAAAAGTCCCACTGCTTACAAGTTAATTATTCAAGACATAATGGAAAACAGTAGAAAAATGTCCAAAAGGTTTATATTAAGTAGTAACTGCGACATATAGCCACACAGGTTTTGTCCTACAAGTGCCAAATTAGGGATACAACACTTAGATACAAAGCAAAATAATGGGAGACATGCAAATGGGGAGCAACCACATGAAATTATCTAATTTTCTTGATCCTGGTCTTGGGCTAGTTAGCAAAGCATGTTGAAATACTTCCCTCGTTAGTTACTCACAGAAAATGCTATTCATTTCAGTGCATTATTTCAAATGAATAAACTGCTGTTCTCCCCATCTTCTCCATTCCAGTTTTGTTGCCTTTCCCCACAAGTCTCTCTTAAGTTAAATTCAAACAGATCGGCTGCTAGGAGGTTTGCCTGGAGGCAGACAGGAAGCTGTGCATAATGGGAAGATGGTGCCTCCCAAGCTCTTTTCTGAAACGTGTTCCTTGTCTGAGTGATGTCACTACACGCGCACACACACACACACACACACACACACACACAGAGAGAGAGAGAGAGAGAGAGAGATCAAAGAAAGATTTTGCAGCTAAGTACAAGGGTTAAAGAGTTTGGGATTGCCAACAAGGAAATTTATATGGAAGATACTTGTCTGAAAAATTAAAAGAGGCACCAATTACTTTATCCAAGTTTTAGCACCTAATGAGATGTCAGACAAGATATACTTCAATTCTTAAATAAACTTACTTAATTCGAGCTATGTCCCCCAGAAATACTGGTTTGGAAAATCCAACCACATTAATTATGCAAGATAAAAGCATATAGCAGGAGATCAACCAGCCAGGTAAACCATAGTGCATTAAAGGTGCAATGTATACAATATGGCCAGAATTTTAGTTAAAAACATTTTAAATGAACACTTATGATGCACAACTGAAGAAGTGCTAGTGGTGGTAGAACTACTTTTGCCTTGAGACGGGGTAGTGAGTCAAAGTAGCGTCAGTGTGCCTTCAGTCCAATATTAGAGGATGGAGGCTGAAGAAACAGAGTTGCCCTGAGGGCTTGTCAATCATCTGGTAAGTAACCATACTTGGCATGAGAGAGAAGAATTGATATGAAAAGAAGCAAAACAGAAGTAAACATTGCCAAAGCTTTCCACGACTGAAGACAGTGCTTGGAAAGTAAAGACATAGGATTTGATGTTCTTTTAGACTGATAAGTAACACACAATGCTGGCTGTATATTTTAAGTGCAACTAATGACAAAAAAAAACATACAAAATGATGTGGATATATGGTTTTCATCTGGCAGTGTTACTTACGCAGACTCTGTGTTTCAGCAGTTTGGTTAAATTTTGTGTAAACTCTCCTGCTGATAGTCAGTAATTGGCTTTTCTTTTATTTAAACTGATAACTAAATTTATTCCAAGTAGTAGACCAAATACAAAAAGGCCAATCACTTCAGTGACATCAGAAGTTTGGAAAGTTTGCGACCCACTGTTGAGGACATTGTTATGTTTCATGGATGTCTTGGTGCACAGTATTTGGGTCAGAGGAGTGAAATGCTGCCCCCTGTTAATACAGAGCATGTGGCCAGGTATTATACATTGCAACTTTAAAGCAATGAAAGAGCAGTTAAAAACCCTGATATTTAAATTCAAACCATCCAGTCATACTCAAAAGAATTGCATACATTTACATTTTCCCAATTAAACACAACTGTAGCACTTCAAACTGGAGTTTTGTAACACATCTTTAAAAATGCAATCTTTGTGACAAAGTTTTCCCTCTCCTATTTGATGAAAAAACCACTTGCTGTGTCTCTGTGTGCTCAGCAGAAAGACCTTTTCTACTGCGCTCAATGGCATTGACAAGCCAACGTCTCAATCGATGAACCCACGGTCAGACCTTTGCAGAGCAAGCCCCAGACCAAAGGGCTGTGTGGGTTAATTGTAATTGCATAGGACAGCGTCTGTAACACATGCCCAGAACCAGAAAGCTGAACCAGCCGGAGGGGCCGTGATCTGAGAAAACATTTCATCTACAATAGTGGTAAACTTCAACCTGGGACTTGATGAGATGGTTCTTAAATTGAATTACTTTTATTTTATCTGTTTTTAATTTCTAGATTGCTAGATTTACATACAGTGCTGTGCGAAAGTTTTTGCCCCCTTACTGATTTTTTATTTTTTTGCACCTTTGTCCCACTAAACCTTTTTAGATCATCAAACAAATTCAAACATTACACAAAGATAAACCAAGTATTTGAAAAATGCAATTGTCCTGTTGTGATTTTATTTGTTAAGAGAAAAATCCTATCCAAACCTACATGATCCTCTGTGAAAAAGTAATTGCCCCCTTGTTAAAAATTGAGGTAATTGTGATTAATCCTCTTATTGGGGAGTTCAATTGGGTTCAATTTCATGGCCACACCCAGGCCGGATTGCTGCCAGACATTTCCAATCAGGAGACGAGCATAAAACCTGTCTGACAAGGTGAGGTAGGCCATACTGAACACACATCATCATGCCGCGTTCCAGTGAGCTTCAAGAGCAAACTAGAAAGAAGATTATAGAGATGTCTCAGTCTGGGAAAGGATACAAAGCCATTGGCAAATCTTTGGGACTCCAGCGGAGCACTGTCAGAGCCATTATCCATAAATGGAGAAGGCATGGCACAGTGGTGACCCTTCCCAGGA
>JAOWBC010001592.1:4211357-4221967 GCA_028566105.1 Hypoplectrus providencianus
CCGGCCCCCACCCACCCCCAATACTCGTTTGACATACCAACGGGGAAGCCCCTCCACATAAATCAGGGCATTTCTTTACAAAGGAATCACTCACCCGATGTTGCTCAACGCCTGCTCGAACAGCTCCGTCTGCAAGATGTTCTGAGGCGCCGAGAAAGCCCCGTTGAAATGTGATAAAACCGAGCTACAGAACTGACGCAATGTCTCAAACTGCATTTTCCCCCTCCGTTTTCTTTTATCCTCAGTAAATGATCACCCTTTTCCCTTTAACCAACAATACATCCCAAAGCCTGCGCTCTCTCCGGACGCCCCCCTCCACACATATACCTCCTCAATTTTTGTTATTATTATCTCCCGGGGGCGCATTAAACGCAGAGAAGACGCCGATCAAGTTCCATATTTCTCCGGCCGCTCCTGGTAAAAAGTGTCCTTAAATGAGACGCATTCCGGGCGGGATCCGTCCGTCATAATGCTTCGGACTTAAAGAGAGGAAAATAAGGTAGTGCCGGTGCCGGTAACGAGCCTTTTCTTCTTCTCGCTGTGGCAAAAATCTCTTCTCGGTGTGCAGGAAGAGGCGAAGGAGCACCCGAAGGAGAGAAGAAGCGGAGAAGCATCCTACACGGCAGCCAGCAGCAGCAGCAGCAGCAGCATCCCTTACCGGCGCATCAGCTGCTGCCTCACATTCAACTCATATTTCCCGTCGCCTATGAGGAGCACACACTCGCGCTAACAGACGCACACACGCGCACACACACTGGTATGCAAGCGTGCGCACTCTTTGCCATATCTCTCCATCCTCTCTCGTGCATTCGTTGGGACGCGCACAGCGGCAGATAGACTACAGTAAAATACAGGGGAGAGGCGATGCTGTCGTCAGGTTATTTTCTTTATATTCCATATGTGGCTTCAGAGCATCAGCCCCTCATCAGTAATAGCAGATGACAGCCCTAATACCTCAAAGGTTGAGTGTGTGCCTTAGAGGAGAGGGCACACATGGGGGTAGGGGGGGTATTCTGTTCTGCATGTAACTTAAAAGAGTCAAAATTAAGAGCAACTGCTGGTACTATCCAGCCTCTCATATCAGACATTATGAGCAAGTTCCCTTCAAAGGTTAATTGCAACTCTACCAAGGAGCCCTCAATAGAGCAAATGTTTAAGAAAATATACCAGTTACAACGTTTTATGACTGCTCATGCTGCATCAATTTGTTTTTCAGGTAAAGAAAAAAATCTTCACAACTGATGAGAAGGCTGTGAGAACATCCAAATATGAGCCATGATTTTAATTAACTGAGTCTGGGTGTTTTTGTCAGTTCTGCTGTCATATCAATAACATGTTACTCACAAAATAAATGTATTTTCAAAGCATCCTTAAAACACAAGTTTCACCTACATTGCAACGATTCTGATCCAAAGAAATGTCCCAGTAAACCTTGGCAGTGTGACAGTGAGCCAGCAGCCTGAGACAGAGGCAGCTCATCAGCAGCAGCAGACCTCATTAATTTAATTATTTCCCCCTGTACCTTCCTCCTGTTACATGTGAAAAATGCGTATTGCACAGATACTGCTGGAATCAGCTTTATGACAGAGTGCACAAGCCCATAACAAGGAGTTCTAAATAGGTTCATATTATCAAAAGAAAACTTTGTTGAGCATTATGGTGATATTTCATCAGTCTGCTGGTACATCAATTGGATTGTGAATATTTAAGGGTTAGATTAAGCCCAAATCCTATGTCTTACTGCATTTATTGTAGCTGTACACACATAGTTTTAAAATGCAAAGGACAGGATGTACATTTTAGATATGCTCACTTTAAGTCATTGATTTAGAGTCAAGCTGAGGATATGCTCTTATCTTTCCCACATTACAATAAAAGAAACTGTGTCCTCAGATTATAATTTGTCAATAAATGTTATATTAAAGGTACAACATGTAACTTTTCTGCATTAAAATGTGTTAATATAAAAAAATAAAAAAATAAATAAATAAACCTGTAAATGAACCATTTTGTTGAGTTGTGTATTTACATTATTCAAAATGTTTACGATAATTTCTAAACCCTGAGAAATTAGTCGACAAGAGAACCTTTTATTCAGTCCCCTGTTAGCAGTGTCATTTTTTTAAACTTATTTTAATGAAGGATTTTAGTCATCAGACATCTGCTTCTTAAGTTATCAGAGCTAAGCAAACAGCGGAGCGGCAGGTCTACCCGCATCCCCTTTGGCATGTTCTGTGTCACCACACAGCAGCTGAGAAACTCATCTTTAACAGTTGGAACAGCTTTATTAGCTGTTATAATTAGTTTTATTTACATAGTCCTTTTGTTTTTAAGAGGAGGGGATCTCTGCAGAAATAAGGCTCCCAGTAGAAACCTCCAGAATGATAAACACTAACGTATTGATAGCTGAGAGATGCTGACTGCAATGCCGGCAGTGGGGGGTGAGGACAACAACACCCACAATCTCACGTTATTTCACTAAAATAGCCAAACTCCATATGTTATTGATTCGAACCAGTGTGGATTATTTGGTAAAATCCCAAAAACATACAATAATGCTGCTAAGGCATAGTTATACTGTCTGTTACACTAAAAATGCACAAGATGGGGCTGGTTTGAGCACATAGGGCAGAACTGAGACGACCCAGGTTAGATTAAGCAGTGATGAACTGAACTCGTCAAATCTGGACAGTGTTGGATTGGATGTTAAAGGGCCAGTCCACTCTCTACCTCTTGTAGCTTTTCTGGCAGGCTCTGCTGCCCGGCTGAATGTGTTAAAAAATGCAGAATCTGAAGAATTACCACTATTGAGAATGTTCCAATCCCAGTGTAATCATTGTTGTTTTGTCAGCCTCACCCAACAACATTGCAGCTGTCCCAGCGTATCTGTGTGTTCATTCAAATGACACCTCTGAGACCAAGATAAATTAGAAGCCTTCCCAAGTTATTTCTCCTTATAAATAGACTGTCAGCTTTTTCCCCTCCTTTCTTTAGCAGTACAGATCCAGGAGTTAATTTAAACATTCTTTAAGATTAATGAAAGTGGGTTTTGGTGCTTATGCAGAGGGAGTTCTATTTATGGACTCTCTGCTATCCATCATCAGCATTATCCCGTGAATTTTCAGACAGCCAGTTTCCTGTTGTGTCACTGCTTATGTAGGCAATGCCAAAGTGAGAATCACTCTCCGGTACCATCTCCTCCTCTCTAGCCATGCAATCAATTAATATACAGTGGCAAAGGCCTGGACTGGAACAGAAAGTGACTGGATGAATGAATGCTTAGAGCAGTCTGATCTATAGTCTGATCTATAGTCAGTCGGATCATCCATTAAAAGCACCTTAAAGCAGCCAGCCATTTGAGGAGAAGATGGATAATGTACCCCAGTTGCACTGAGACAAAATACTGTTATCACTTTTTAAGGTTTATAGGAGTGTAGCTTTGATTACAATATGCACTTACGGATGATGCTTTGCTCTTTATTGTCCTACTGTGCAGTGTGTAGTCACTATATAGAAACATTATGGATGAGGATAACAAGGATAGCTCAGGAGCACAATTTCACCAAGACAGGCAAAAAAATGAATGTCTATTTTGGAGTTATAACAATGCTTCTCAGTATGTGTCATAGTTGCACAGCAGCCTCATTACACTGTGAAAGCACTGAAGGTATTTTCACTTATCTTCAACACTCACTGCTGGGTAATATATCCATCCAAACATCAATTTGGAGCAAAGTATCAGGCAATTAAACCAAACATATTTTTTCACCAGACTTCACACATTTCTGCAGGTTTTGAGTGTATTAAGAAGTAAACAAAGTTGCATTGGCAGAGAGGACAGAGAAAAAATGTGTTGTTTCTCAAAACATACTATGGCCGTAGATATAAATTTAGAAGGTCAGCTGTAATCAAGTCAAATTCACCCTTCCTACTACACCTTTCCAATAAGATTTTATCTGTGTGCTCACTTTCTTGATCACAGGTTTGTTAACAGTATCTGGTGAAGTCTTAGTACATCTTAATTAGCTTGTATAATTCCAGTCAAAATATTTTCCAAGGTTGCATTTAACAAAAGCAGGATTACCTTTAATCTGATCGAGCAAAAAGGGACATGAGAGAAGTTTTCTCAAATGGTTCTCTGCCTTTCTGCTGTAGAATTACATTTCCAGAGTGTGACAATACTGACTATTCACTTCTCTCCCTCCCTTTGGAAGTAAAAAGTGAAAGGAGCCCCCATGTGGACATAAAAGAAACTACCTACTGTTTGGCACTAGTATCAAGAAGCAGGCTACTGGATATAAGATTCACAAACACAGCATGTCCGTGTTGCCAGTCTCTGAGACTGTGCTACTCTGAGGGACATTTAGTGCATATGACAAACAGAACACAATGTTCTGCTCTTGCTTTTCCACTCCAGTATCATCTACATAATGCTCTTTTTTCAAGCCTTGCAGTACCAGAAGTGGCCTACCAAATTCCTGATGATAAAACATTTGTTAAAGACTTGACAGTTACTTTTCACAGTAAAGTCAGAATACATTCTGACTTTATAATAATACATATATACATTCTCACATTAACACCTTTCACCTTCCAGAACCCCATCCTCGCTGATCCTGGCTCCAGCCATGTGTGTTGATATGTGCTCTATGTGTGTGTGAAGGAGAATGGGTGAGTGGGTGGATGACTGTTGTAGAACTGCTGAGTTCGTGCCAGGTCCAGTATCTGTATCTCTGTCTCTTGTATAGGCCTCATGGGCTCCATGTTCAAGCCATTTTTGTATGGAGGCTTGTCTGGCTTGCTACAAGACATGCTCTTATGCTAGGCTTGAACCACTGTTCTGTACTACCTATACAATATCTCAGTGGTAATGTTAAAAGGCTCTAATGCAGTTACGTTCACTCATTCATGAGAAGGCATCATATACATTCTTTACATATCACTCAACACAATGGCAAAAAATTGTTCCGTGTGTCTCAAATAGAGCATGTTTGGAACTGACCTGTCTATGGGTGCGTCGCTGGGTCCCGAGTACCTCCCGTTATCAAGGGACGCCTGTCTGGGCAGGAGCCCGCCGTGAGATCTGCTTCTATCTGACGCTGGTGTCAAGTCCCCTGAGGCTCCCTGGTAGGGGTACAGAGACGGGTCCTGCAGTTTGGCCTTCTTCCCCTGTGGCCCGCCCTCAAACACGCCCCGCACCTGACCAGGCCCCGAGCCGTAGAACCACGCCCCCGATTTGGTGAGGATTTCTTGTTGTTTTCGGCACAAGTTGCATACCCACATAACCTGCAGGTGAGAAGAGGGGGGTGTTAATATTTTGGAATGGTGATTGACAGGCAGAGGTTGCCTTATATAACCTATGATGAGCTGTAATGGAGTGATTTGGGAATTCGTTATGTAAAGTAGAAACAGAACTGTGAGGCATATCGCTGTTGCTGGGTGAAAATCTTTTTACATCCAAAATGTCAATTTTCCAGAAAATAGGTAGTCAGATACAAACAAACTCAAAAAGAATTACTTGTTTTTTTTTTAGTTTTCACCCCACAGCAATATAAACAGTATTGACAATTCATGTTGATGTGGTGAGTGATGAAATATTTTACACATACAGCAGCCTTTAATTTCATAGAAAGGTAAATATTTATGATACATACTGAGTCTGTGAGTCCAAATACAAACCTCTCAATACAGATCAAATGGGCTTTCCATACTGAACAACTTTTCTTTGTGATGCAGAACATTAGTATCAAAATCTTGTTCCTGGTAAGCAAACTACAAGAGTTCAGATGCAACATGACGACCATTTGCAGAGACTTAAAGAGGGTACAGCAGGTAGAGATAGGGCAATTACAGTTAATGCACTTTGGTAAGATAAATGGAAAAAATGGCAACATTTTCCTTGTGTTATAAGGGCTGGAGAGATGGAGGTTTTTACTGCTCTGTGATGTCGTGCCTTTATCTGCTCTATACTGCAGTCCCAGCAGCCAGCTCACCACATTAGCCTCATAAATCCAGGAGCAGACAGGAGCCCTGATCACTACACACACACACATGTATACTGACAAACACACACACTGCATGGTGAAGCCTGTGGAGAAAACCTATATGGTTTTCTTTGTATCAACTAATACTGTACGATGAAACCTGAATCCCACCCAGGACTGCTCCAGGTGACCACACCTGTCTCGTTAACACTGAGCAAGCTAAAGTGATATCTAAGTGTGTCTGAGAAGACTGGGAGCGTGCCAAATGATTGACAGGCCAGACGGCCAGTAGGGCGGCCAAGAGCTGCTGCAGCCCCACCACCACCCCCAACCCCCACTCCACTCCCTGCCTTTACAGTCCCAGTGCTGAGTCAGTGCATTACTGTTATTAGTGTGAGCGAACTCTGAATGCTGCCTCACCCACCATCAGTTGGTCTGTAGCTTGTTTTTTTTTTTCAGTCCGCCTTGAATCAAATAAAAGTTGACTGATATGTTTTTTTCTAGATTTACTAAATACGTTTAAACTGCGCTGGTCTGTACAGTCACCGGCTGCATCTGTTCAAAGGCTGGATTTGTGGCTGTAGCCTAAACCACAACTGCTTATCTCAGTGGCTGGACCTGAAACACAGGGTGATACAGAGGAGCAACTGCTGTGGGAAAAAGTGATCACAGGCTTTGGCAACCTGTATCACAACACATTAAGTCTTTTTACCAGCACAGATAAAATTAAGGAATAGGAGATTCAGGCCAGCCTCTAGTGTTGCTGGCTGAGTCATCAGCAGTGTTCATGGTTGGGGAATCAGTGGAAGACCATGTCCTTGTCACTGAACCCATGACTTACTGGTTGGTCGGGGCAGGTCACATGTATCAAATCTGGGAAGGATTTCATAAACTTCCACAACATTACACTTTCCTTGTGAAGCTCCCAGCTGGCAGCTTTCTACGTTCTCCTCAGACTAACAGTGTGAGATAGCAGCAACAAGTACAGTGTGTTTGGTAGATGTGATTTCAATATCTGTTTCAGTGTGGTGTGTGTGACTGAGAGGGAAGATAAGATTGGCTTGTAGAATTTGTGTCCGTATACCATTGCCATTTTGTGCCAGGTTATATTATACAGGCACGCTGCCATTACACAGTATGGAAGCATAAAGAAGGCAGTTTTTGTGCAACAACAAAGAAATCTAAGTTCACAAGGCAATGAGCATTGACACTGACTTGGTACTTGAGGTTAATATTGCATGTTGCATTTGGCAACTAAAAATACCAAACATAGTGCAAAAAAGTGTAACAATAACACTGCTGCCAGCATTTACTGGTCTGTGTGATATTGACACATGAGGCATTTATGACCAGCCATCAATGTTACAGATGGGCTATAACTGTGCTGACACACAATGGAAGCAGAGAGGCTACAAATTGTGCTTTATGTGTCCCAGAGGAGTGTAGCTAGTGAGGCCATGACTGTCTCTTTAACTAGGGTCATGGTGAGAGTTCTGCAGTGAACCATGAGTCATCAGCTATGACCCGGGAGTTACCGAGGCCAGGTTTTCCGCTTATCAACTGCACATCGATTCCTGTACCTGGTAATTACATACTTGCAAATACTTACAGTGCATGTGGGAGTGGGCACACAAAGTGTATTTTGCATGGCATACCTTAAAAATCAAATAGACACTAATTTGCTCCTGTTGTATTTGTGCTGCAGGTACATCTGGTTCTGGCCTACTGTGGTGCCTCAGTACTTCCAGTAGTTTACACAGTTAGTCTGCCAACACATGTTAGGCTACTAGATATCATGAGCTCCAGGGCTGCATGTATCCCACCTCAGACAGTGGAAGCAATAGCTTACATGGTCAAATCAGACAGGTTATTTTACACACAGTCCTCCAATACAGACAAATTGATAATAAAAAAAAATGGCTTGGGATGCCATATACAAACCATAATTTAGCAATGTCAACAAATTAAGGCATTAAATTCCAGGCACAAAAGGGCTCAACTTAAATGAGCGAATGATTTTTCATTCAGCAAAAGATTTCCCCAATTTAGCATTGACTATGGGATTAACCCAAACCTTATCCAACCTGGTAATGTCCCACAGTCTAATCAATAATAGCACTATTAGATGAAGATAGCTTACCTATTTTATTTTCATTAAAGCTCTGTCAGTTGAGGCAATGCCATGTTTGTTCTAATAATAGTGATCATTAATAACAATGAAGTGTATCATGCTTCATTCATAAAAAAAAAAAAAATGTTATCATCTGTGGCGGATTACTAAAAACATCCCTTTCTTTCTCTGAAATGGCCTAGTTCCTGCAATTAACATAGAGTCAGTTGCTGTGCACCTCTCTGGTCTGCCAATAATAATTAACCACATTCTCAGTCCTTGGACTGCACGTCAAGCTCTTTTATCTCATCAGTGAATACTTAATCGCATATTAGTATTCAAAACAAAGAACAAAAAAAACAGGCCAACAGAAATGTGCATGGGTCCAGTAAATGTTGAGCACACTGAGCTTCAGATATCAATACTTGGATTTAATTGGCACTTTGGAACAGAGTCAGGATAAAACTGGATGTTCATACAGTGTATAAGGCAGGGAAAGCAAAAGGAAGAAAAAATATCAGTGCTGGTTGGAAACCTCATATGTACAAAACATTACATGGACAGCAAAATAAAAACAACCTTGTTTTGAGCTTGATGACAGTGCATTTTGAGATTATCCAAAGGGATTTGAAAGAGCTATGTGGGCCCAAAGGTTAAAGAGTTTTATCAACTGGTAGAGAAGCATGTGGAATACAAACTGTAAGGCTTTTCTTAGCAGGAAAAAGCAGCCTAAACCAAGGATGCAGCATGGATCCAACAACATCTAGGTTGAAATGGACTTTAGTATTATATCATGCTATTCTAAATGACTGAACAAATCCCTGAGATATAAATAACCAAAATTCAAGGAAAATCTAATCATGGTGGTTCCCACCAGATATGTGACTGTAACAGAAACATGTTGTTTCATTCATCACACTTTCTTCCTGTCTTTAGTCACACTGGCAGAGCCATTACACAGCATGGGGCTGCTAACAGTCCATCTAGGGAAGCAGGCCAAAGACAGTGTGAGCTCAATCCACACTGACAGGAAACTGCAACTGCAACCCCTCATTCCTTAATAGACCACAAAGACACAGAGGCTCCACGACAGATGCATGTATGCACAATGGCGCACACACACAGGTCAAGCAGCTGTAACAGCCAGAGGTATGTTCACTTTCACTGCAGCCATTCTGCCCAAGAAGACTCTCACACACGCACACACTTCCCTTCGGCTTAACTCTTCATGGCTGAGCGCAGGCAGGGGGTTGGGGGCTGCGGCCCTCAGGCAGGGCCATTTCTCCCTGTGTTTGCACATTTCATAGTCATTGAACCTGCAGCTAAAAATAGAAAGCTAAAAAACCTAGCTCTAGCACACGTTGCAAGCACCGGGAAGATATATACTCTATTAAATGTGCTATAGGCTGTTTACTGAGGCACTGAATTAAGGGAAACAAATACCCAGTGCCATGGGATCAATAAATAATTTCCTTTCTAATACTTTTTCTTCAGACTGAGTGTGGTTGCAGTGATACTAGCAAATATAATCTTGGACAACAACAACAGAAAAAAAACAACAACAACAAAAAACACCAGCCTGTGATGTTAAAGATATCTTTTACTTTAAACATTTATCTATGCTAAAATGACGTGCACCACATACCCTGTCTCATAAAGATGTGAGCTTAGCATTTGAAAAAAAAATAAATAAATAAATTTGTGGTGATCAGTCCTACACTTTACAGTATATACACTAAACATGTAGAACAAAATATGTGCCTTTACATGTTCCCTTTGCCTGTTCCATTGGGAGTCATACGCACATACAAGCCAGATAGATTTGCAGTAAGAGAGAGCACTGAGCTCTCTCTTGTGGCCATTAAACTGCACTACAACATTACTTAACGGAGGCTCCAGAGTGAATCAGCAGTATCCTTGCAGGCATATCACAGTGTGCTCAAATGAAAAGCCGGCTTTAATGTTCATTTAAATCAATGACATTTGTGACTTCATTCATTTTCCATTCATTCAGTACATAAAGAATAGCTAACATGAGCTGTTTGATTCCATTAAAGGCTGTTTAAAATGTAGAGAGGGCCATAGTGATAGCCATGGCTCCAAAATCCATTTTATTTGAGAGTTAAAAGAATTGAGGGGGTGGTATCCTGATTGGTTATATACAATGTCAACACGAGCCCCTTGTTTTGATTTCATCTGGCATTGTGTGTTTCTCACAGTTTACTGTCAAAAAATACCAGAAAACTACAACTTACAAAAAAACTGATTAAAGTACAAACTTGAGATGGCACATGCTGCAATATTGATGTGGCATTAAATGACCTGCCATTGGTGTCATATTGATTTGGTGTTTCTCTCCTTCACCTGAACTGAGGTGAACTGAACCACTCATTAAAGACTCATTGTTAAGGGAGTGGAGTGTTCCCCAGAACATCCCAGTCTGGACTATGTCCAGTTTAAGCACACAGGTCACAGATACTATCTAATACACCCTAGAGCAAAGTGTGATGGGCTTA
>JAOWBC010001592.1:4222020-4252570 GCA_028566105.1 Hypoplectrus providencianus
TAGATAGATAGATAGATAGATAGATAGATAGATAGATAGATAGATAGATAGATAGATAGATGACGGAGAGATATAATGCAAATGTAGGCCACAGAAGTATATTATAATATTAATGTTATTTTCAGCAGCCTGATAACAAGTGCACGATCCTGCATAGATATTTTAAAGTATCTACATTGTAGATGTATCTTGTAATACAACTATATAAAACAAGTTTTTTTTAAGTTGTTTTTTGTTCATGGCATTTTTGGGTAGTTGTCCATAATAAAAGTTTACAAGGCATTTTTGGTGTGATTCATTTGGTGGCCAATGAGAATGAAATGGGAGCGCCTACATTCACATGCTCCATCGCTGACTGCACGTGGTGAATTACATTTTAATGAGCTTCTAATTTTAGTTTGCGCGCCAGTAATAATAATAGACTTGATGAATATTTATGTTCCTTGTTTGAAGTTCAGAGACATGAGGCAGAGGAGGGGAATACTGTAGAAACCCTGTGGTTTTTACATAGAAATAGCTGATGTCTGTCAGACTCACACATCCCCTCCAGCCACTCTCAGACCTAAATAAACGTGTTAGAAATTTTGAACAGACGACAGGCGCGCTCACTGAAACAACATACGGTAAAATACTGCAAAGAAAACATGAAATTGTCATATATGCTGTAGCTTCAATAGGGCGAGTTGGACCGAAACCTGGTGGGTTTTCAGAGGGGGACTACAGCAGCACATATTACCTCAGAGCGCTGGAATAGTCACATTTCTGACAAACAAAATGACCGGTGAAAAACACGGTGCAGCCGCAGCCTCATGCTCACTCAGCTTACCCATGGTGCCGCTGAGGGAAAACACTGTGCCTGTGCGGAAAGATCGCCGTGTTAAAGTCCTTATAATGTGGCGACGACTGTCCGCAGCTTCTGGAAATGAAGAAAACAGCCGACCTTCAGCACCGCGGACAGCTCCAAGTCCACACAACAGGCTGCCTGCCTGCCGGACAGCGGCTGCTGGAAACACCGTGAAGGTTACACCAGGGACTCCACTGACTACATCCGATTCAGTAAAATCGACGCACGTCTTCTTCTCTGTTTCAATCAACTAAGCAATGAAAGCATCCGAGAGATGTTCATTCGTTTGAAGGAATAACGAAATCCGATCTTGAATTACACCGCTACACCGGTTCCGTCACACAAACAATCCCAGAGTCAATGTCAGTAGGTCTCGGAAGGGAAAAAAAAACATGTGAGCCTAGAAAATAACGCGCCAAATCACGTTGTGATTCCCACCACTGCTGTTTTAGTTCATCTGTGCTGTACCGGAGTTGATGAGAGCTCATTACATATGCGGCGCGTCCCAGCTCAGCTCTCACAGTCCAATAGACAGACAGAGCAACGCGGTTACGCAGAAAAACTGGCTGGCACGGCTTTTCCTGTGCTGGCGTTAACAAACACTCTGAGCCTGTGCTTTGACCACATAGAAACACAACGCAGCTGTCTTTGCTACGGGTATGCGTTTCTTTTCACATCACGAGGTCAAACAATATGAAGTGCTGCGGGTATAAATGACTACAACGACTGAAAATGTATTACCCGCTAGAAAAATCCAGATGGTGTTTTACTTCCTTTCAAAAAAAGAGGAAAAGCGAAAGTCATTTTTAAGAAAACGTATGCCCATCATCTTTCCCCTGTGTAGCATTTTTGAGCTAGCAGCGTTAGCACCCTTTAAAGGTCCTTGTACTGCCAGTTTGGCTATTGCATAGTTGTGCATCTTTCTACAATCTTGAAAAAAAAAAATTCGAGTAAATTGACACTTCGCCCTCAGAAAAATACAACGTGGATGCAAATGATGTGCACTTAAACAAATGTTATTTAAGCACAAGCATACATATCCCATTATATTCTGCAGGTTTTTAATTGTTTATGTTATGATACTCAGTTCTCTTTAATATTAACATTACTCATGTTACATGTTTGACACCATTAAGGAATTGTGTTTTTTTTTATTCTGTACATCATTAAAAAAGTGAAATTCTGGAATATACTGTCATACCGGTTATTGCAGCACATGGAATACAGAGGAGTCCATATGATGTCTTCTGCTAATTATAATAATTTCTGTGGTACTGTAGAGGGACTCACAAATCTCTTTCCTTTACTACAGTATGCTGTTCACTAAAATGCTGTTTAAAACTGAAAGAGGGCCCTGTAAAGCACTGTAGTACTTCCTCTTTTTTTTATAGCAGAAATGTTGAGTGGCCAAGGAGCACATGTAACATTTTCAAGAGTTGCTTTAATCACAAATGACTTCCTCCCTGGAGACTGTTGATTCCTCAGGCCCTTTTGAAGCCACATCAGAGGAAATGGTGGGGAGCTCCACCGCTACAAGCAGGGCTCCTGAACACTTCACAACACTGACACACAGTTTATCTATATCAAAGGCGTTTTATATTTAACCCCCCAAATGCCACTTAGTACTTTGTTCTTCAGGTATCTGCTGCAAAGGCTAAGCTATCTGGTGCAATCAATGATCATTATTGTTAACAGAGATTTGATATCTATCATTCAGCTTGTTGTGATAGGGCTTAGTTATTCATTGAGACTACATATCAAATGAATCGTACATTGAGCTGGACATTAGGTTATGATATTGAGCAGAGATGGCTCAAAGCTTACATTCCCTCAGCAGCTGTTTAACTCTCAGTTCCTCTATATCATATTCCAGTGTGCCATACGTAGCTCTGCTACCTGTCCCAGACATAGAGACTTGTAAATATTCAATGGCGTTTCACAGAACAAGATCTCTCTCGCCACTGCTGTCACCATCTGTGAGAGAGGGAAAGAGTAGACGGATGGAAAAAGGGCAGATTTCACCACTGTTACCTCTTTCACTGACACCCAAGCTTACGGACAAGCTGGTTGGGTAAACCAAAATATGGCCTGTTGTTTCTGGCAGAGTAATCAAAGCTTCTGTCCATCTGAGACTACAATCAATCAGCAATCAATGTCACATTAGTCTTTGTGGAATACTTTGTATCACAAATCTAACACAATTTATGTCCTGTGTAGTCTTCTGTATTGGCTAATAATGTGCAGCTAGTACAAATCAATATTCACAGCAATCTACAAAAAGTTCAACTAATTACTTACAAAACCATTGATCATAACTAAATGCAGTAAACCAACCCAAGTCACCTGACATCAGGTCAGTTGTGACCTACTTGCAGCTGTTTACTTGGTTAATTTGCACTTCGGCTCTATCACACCTCCCTCTCACATCCTCTTAAAGACGTCCCACTTTCAGTAAAGACACTGATCCAGCTCTGCTATTACAATGGCTGCTACAAGAGGTCCTCCCTGCCAGCTACTATTTCCTCGTACAACCAGCCCCTTTGCGTCAGGACAGGGTTTGTCAACTAAGACTGAGACAAACACTCACACCCTGGATTTACACACCTTCCAACATTCTTTCAATTGTGATCAAGAACTGCACTACAATATTTCAGTAAATATTTTTTAGGTATTTTTTGCACTACTGTACTTGCACTTTGTCTCAAACATGTATGTATGTCTTTTTTACATGTATTCAATTTTCTTTCACTCATTAACTTCTATTCTATTTTGCTCTAAGCTTCTGTTACTCTTCCTCATTGTAATTCATATGATTCTCTCATTCTCTTTATCTCCAGAGCTAATAAAATAGTCTTTTCATCACCCTTGCCTTCCCAGGGCCATGCTGACCCTGTTGGCCCATAATAGCCCCTGTTAGCCAGGAGACATTAGACTCTATTACCAGATAGACAGAGAACAGACTGTGTGTATGATAGGATGACTAGGGAACTAACCCACTTCTTTTTACACCCTAACACCCTGGCCACCTCTTTTGCTCATTTCCATTTCTCTGACTGACGCTGTCAACTGAAATTCTGTATCCTGCCATAAATGCTTACTCTGCTCCCTTGCCGAAGACAAGTCTTTGTATAAGCAATTTCTTAGAATTCCAACTTATTCTGAAAGAAATCTGCAGAAATATTGGAAATATGGCAGTATTGTCAAGCAGAGATAGTGGAATGTTTCTCCCCTGTACAGGGAGTCGGTGTTTACCTCTGCATCTCACTTTGGGGTTTGCAGCTTTATCTCAGTATAGACAACCAAGTCTTTTTGGAGTAACACTCAATTAACAACAGCATCCACAGTCTATATGGAGAATTGACCTTGAGCGCCAGGAGGCCAGGGCACCACCAGGTAAATAGCTGGCACTGCCTCAGAGGCACATTCCAGGGCCTCTCTGCCAATGCCCCGAATGTCCATCGCCAGCCTGCTGCCACTGTTATTACTCAACACCATCTGTACAACAAGGTAACCGATCTCCCTGCTATTGTCTACTGGTGAACAATGGCAGCCTGTACAACTGGGGTCCTGGCATTGGAGGGAGCAGCAGGGCAGAGGTCTCTCCCAGTGTTCCTGCTGCTCTGCGGGTATGCACTTCCCTTCAGAGGGGCTTATAAACTGTTTGTTACTGTTTGCTAGCCACACACAAGCAGGTAAAAGATAAGACAGCTGTGGGAAATCTATGTTATACATGGACAAGGACAAGCATATGACCCCTTCGAGGTGTTCATCTGGGTGTCTGTGTACCAACTCATTAAACAAACATAGCATCACACACATAGAGAATCCCCAATAGTGTTCAATATTGCAGTCAGTTATTATAGATTATTGTTCTATGCATCACATGCAGAACAACATGTTAGCATTGAATTGGGATAGCTTGCATTGGGTGTGGGATTTCATATTGATCAAAACCCTTTTTACCAATAGTGTGGTTAGATAAAATACTTCCCCCAGCTGCTTGTTGTAGTAAGTGTTAATATTATAATGAAGAAACAGCAGCAGCAAGGGGATGATAGTCAAAATCAGCTCTACAACAATATTTTTCAGCATAACATGGCAGACTCACAGACAAAGACTAATCAGGATTTTTCTTGATTGTTTCATGTTATTGTTGGCTGCTGTATGTGCATATATACAGTACATATCACAGCATTTCACAAACAATGTTTGTGTTCAGACACAGTCCCAAGAAACGCAGAAAAATAATTTGCTAACCACTTTGTCCTCCTGTTGCAATTCCATGAGAGCAGGAATGCAGCAGAAAGAGAGAAAGAAGGAGACAGAGGGGGGATGGAGGGAAGCAAAGATAGGGAGAGAGAGATTGTGAGTGGCATTAGTAGGTCCTGGTAGTACTGTCACATACTCCAACAGCAAAGGATTGTATGGCATCGCATAAAACACTCAAACTCATGATTCAAATTTAAGCGGCCTAATACTAAAAGCTTTGGCTTAGTCTGTGCAGAGGATTTGACAGAGGTTAGTTAGGCACTGGAGTGCCACATTGTACAAAAGCAGCAATAATGTTTCTTTATGAGCAAAGAAAAAGAGGAACAGTTCCCTCCAGTGGTGAAATAGAACAACTGTTAGTTACAGTAAACATTAATAAAAAATGTACAGCTGGAAATCAACACATAACAGTGAGCAGAACTAGAACACAGACATGCTGATAGTCTCTGACTGGATGTTGATAATCTGAAAAACATTAGTTGCCATTAGAGATACTGTTGGCTCAATTCCCAGATTATGATTTCACTGCAATGTTTCATAACCTTGGATTTCAAATAGTAACGTAGGGAGAGATCTGCCTGAGGGTGGGACATCTGTATGTGTGTGTCCTTATAAATGGAGAGCACCGAGCATGCGAGCCACTATTACCTTATTTGACCGCAGAGACACTCGTCCTCCGCACCGTGCACAGAATTTCGTTTGGCAATATGAACAGAGGTGGCCACAGCCGTCGGCAAACTTGGTTTTGTGGCATATCCCGCAGGTCGGGGCTTCACTCTTCTGGTCCTGAGTCTGCTTAGACTCCTCCCCCATCTTCTTAACCTGGTCCTTATACGATTCAAACTGCTGGTGCAACTTCCTGTAAGCGAATGGGAAGAACAGAAAATAAGGAAAATGGAGATATTGTTTGGTGACCTATTAAAAGGTTAGGTGTTGGATATAGTTTAACTTTGAGTCCATAAAAGTTGAGATATCTAAAAAAAAATAAAGTGTTGTGTGCAAAAAATCTTTTAATATACATTTTGAAAGCTGATGCTATCTTGCGTTATTTATATGTTTTCAATGTCTTTGAAAGCCAGTGCAACATACTACACCATTTAAAGCTAATGTTTAATGTCCATCTAAAAGGGCTTTTTAAAAAAAGAACATTGAGATAAGGACACAGTAAACTTTAAAAAATTTTATTTTTTAAAAAGTGCTTTGTTTTACCTCAAATAGTTCAATGAACAAATAATTTCATGTATGCTTTTAGTTTTAACATTATTGACATATAGGATATTTATTCATCTGTGAATAACTGGAATTTATTAACATATTAATCCGTATGCCAGTTAGACGTTGAAGCTAGACGCCAGTTAGATGAATTTATCCAACGTCTAACTGGCATACAGATTTACATGTTAATAGCAGAGTTGGTGAAACAGTCTTTCAAAAAAGTTTATTTTCAGAAGTCTGGTTAATCAGTCTTGTTGTCAAAATCACACCAACACGATAAGATCCTACTGTCAGCTGCCTAACTGATATAACATCAGACATGTGCAGTGTGTGAGATTTTGAAAGGAAAAGCACACACCGTGACCTCAGAAGCTTCAAAGCTGAGCTCCTCCTTTGATACCGCACCTCTCTCAAATGGGAGTGGGGGGGTGAGGGGGGTATCAAATTTGCTTTGCAAGTTTAAGAACATCACTTAATTCCACTTTCTCAGGTTCCCCTGCGTTTAATGAATCATTTGCACCTGTGTTTCTATATCAGGATGGTCGTAAGGTGAGAAGGAGAACACCCTAGAGCCGCACTGTTAGATCATAATATACCAAAAACACAATAAGTATTTCTCTATTGTATTACTCATAGGAAATATAGGTAATGTCACACACAGAACAGCCTAGCATCCATTCAGCATTGTCAGTGCAGTGTCTATTGTGTTACTGCCTGTGTCCTATAGATGGCCTCCTACTGACACATTACACCTGTTCTTATACAGTAGATCCTTAACTCAACTAACAAGTCCTGAGAGGCTACTGAAAAACCTGCATGGACTCTTCGCATGCATTTTGTATGACACATGTCAATTGAGCGTCTCCTTGGAAACTAAACACTGGGCTGACTTCATAATATGGCGATTAGAATTGGTTTCGCCCCACATATCCCCTGCAACATTCATTAGCACTTTTGAATTATTGAGCAACGCTATCCTTTTACCACATACAGCTCCGCGTTGGAGATAAACGTACTTCCTTTACCCACAACCAGACCTTTAGAGCCCAAATGTGAGGTCTGCACACCACCTGACGACTACCTGTGTGTGCGAGCGAGTCTTTATGCCATCTAAACATTAGACAGAGTGCCATTGGCATGCCCCTCGTTGTACCCACTGAGGGATTAAAGGGCTAATTGTGTCACAGCCTTTGTGTGTTTACCAAGCAGAGATTAGTATGTAGCCTTGTTTAACAGATCCCACCAAATCTCATTTACTGACAGAGGGCCTGATAATGGAGTGATGAAGACTGTGATACAAGAGGTAAAGCCACTGTCTCCGAGGATCAAGGAAATAAGACTACAAACAATCGTGTTTTATTCTCGCCTAATCTCCCTTTACACTTAAACGTTTACAGGGACATGAGCTCGATCCTGGGCCACTACATGAACTAAGGGCCACTGCTCTATTGACAGACAAGGTCAGTGAGAAGAGCTGTTAAAGATAACCAATGATTACCTCTCCCGTCCTCTGTATCGGTTTTCTAAAGCTCACTCACCTCTTGGGGGCCTAAAAGGTTTTTAAAAATTGCTTTTAAAAGCCATTTTCATAGGAGTTGTACACGTTTGATTGCAGTCTGCATTAATTACATTCATTCTAAGCTGGACACTGATACAACAATTGAGTAACCAAGTAGGACATGATCATAAAAAAACAAAATCTAATTGTGGAGTGAGAGTAGATTTAAGTGGCATCAAGCAGCTGGTACACAGCCCTTTCCAGAAGGTTTGCTTATTCGGTCAAACACGGTCAAATGTAGGTGACACTGCTGACGAGTAATCATACGCTGCTCATTGTCCCATCCCATGCTAGCGTATCGGAGCTCTCTTACCTCTGGGCCACACCAGAGCAGCTACACACAGCCGGTAACCTGAGCCTCTCTCTTGGACATATGACAGACCCAACAGCAAGGGTGAACTACAAGCTCTCTGCAAGCTCCTGGACTCCACTTCTGCCAAAAACAGTCTGAGCTCAATTTTAACTCCTCTATCATCCTTAATACATCATGTTGGCCATGAAAGCAGGGATATGGCATGTTTTAACAAGCACACAGCATCCATTAAAGAGGAGTTGGTGACTTTGTTCACCCTAAAACAATTTAAATGCACAGTATGTGAATTCTGAAGCAAGACAGTCATTTCACAATTTTCTTAGAATGTTTTCCTGTGTTTCTCTGGAAATTACAACAATCACTGGGAGAAAAGGGGATATAACACCAATGACAAGGGACCGAATGAAATGCAGGGTTATATAATTTTTTTTTTTATAATATGTTTGGACATTGTTGAAAGCATGTGGGACACTGTATATAAGTACAAAACTCTATGATAATATACAAGACTTGTTAATGTTACATATAATACCTTTGAACCGATGGAATAAGCATAATTAAATATAAAAGATTTTCTAGCTCTTGACTTAAAACTATCTTTATGTTAATTGACTGTAGCCAGTAAGAAATATAGAACCTCAACAATTAGCTTAAAAAAACCCCACAGCTTTGACAAAGTGTTATGCTAACAAGCTAACTTAGCCAATAGTAATCTGTTTGCAAATCCAGCAGATAGTGAACATTATCATCCTTTTGGAGTTGAATTTCAGGCCCAATATTCATGCTTTTTCTGCTGTGGTGTGGTCTCTTTAAACTTTTGAGAAAGATGTCTTTAGCTGGCTAGCTTCACTCCTACCCAAGCTAGTTGCTAGCTTTGCGTCATGTAAGCTACTTCAAGCTGCTGAGTAGCTAGCTTACTATGGTTGTTTCAGCAATAGGTTTTTGATAAAAACAACTTTAATGCTGCTGTTGCTGCTACTGAAAATGAGGACTGGACAATATAAAGTAGGGTAAAGTTAGCATTGTAAGCTAAAATACCAATAACATAAGCTTAAACATGCTAAATGCTTAAGAAAGTTGTTAAGTAGATAGATTATTTTCTGTGGGCTTATATATCAGTACAAACGCCTTTTATACTACACACATTCATACAAAAATATTAGTTTTTTAAAATAAAAACTTATAAGCAAGTAGGTTTATCCAAACTAATTCTTACTTGAAGTTGCCAATCCCATCCAAACATGTCCGCCAGGCTATTGTGGCCTTAAATACATTTTGACTTGTCAAAATGAGATGGGCACACACAGCTGGAATTAATAACGGTGATGATTATATCCCGCTGCCTTGTATACGTTTGAAAGCCCTGGTATATCTAATTAGCATGGAAATAGTTACACCTGCACTCCTACTATGATGACTTAATATCTTCTGCAAAAATGCTCTGTGTACATGATTGACACCCAAAAGTGATATTGGCATCTTTAATGAGCCTGTCACAATAACAAATGTATTAGGATAATATATTTTCTCAGAAACTATCACAATAAATTATAGTTTTGTTGATGTTGTTTTAGGACCACTTTATGTCAATGATATAATTATATATATCATGATATATGATATAACAGACTCTCACAATATGTTAACCATAAAATTACTGAGATGAATAGTATTTATTAAATTATTTTATATTATAAATAATAAATGTACAACTGGAATAGCTGCTTGGTAAACATATATTTCGGTATTTTCTACTGGCTGGCGAAGGATAGAAACTGGTGAAAACTGGCAAAAATGTTGATGGCTTATGTAAACAATAACTCATGGCAACAGCAATATATAAGGAGTGAAGAAAAAACTATTTTGTCCAATGTATATATTGAACGATAAGTCGATGAGTAACTATTGTGACAGGCCTGATGTTAAACATAATACCATAGCGCATGCATTTTACAGAATTTGAACTTTGGCTCTCATAAAATAGTTGAAAAGAAAAACAATCCAAAATGTCCAAAATAGAAAGTTACACAGATACAGCTTCATTCGTCAAATGTCTTTGTTTTTGGAGGGGAGTTTAGATCAATCTGAGAAATATTATGCAGGAGAATCTTAAAGTCTAAAACTACTAAAAATCTAAGTTCTGGAAAACAAAAGTCTTTTTGACTAGTTAGGCAGGCTTTGATGGTCACCAGGCTATAATGGCAGCAAGCCGCTAGGAGACTGGTGGAAGACAAGGGTTGTTGCAGTTCCATATAACACTGTGACCCCATTTAGCTGTAACTGCAATACAAGCATATTGACTTATTGAAGTTTTTGTCTAATGTTATATATAACAATATGTATTTAATTACATGTTATTTTCTTGTTTTCATTGCATAAAAGGAGCTGTAAAGGGTCAAAGTAACACACACATATATGAAAATATCTGTTGTTTTTCTTCTTTCTTCTGGTGCCACCTCACTAAGCATTACCAATACTATCATTTATAATAGTAGAATCAATGATGGCACACCACTCCCAGGCCACCAATTTCTCCTAGTATGCCTCAACAAACACACTGAGAAATTGTGTAACATACTCTAATATCCACTTGGGTCAAACATACTGTGCACCGCTGTATGTTTGTGCTTGCTGGGATGAGATCAGAAGGGGTCTATTACTATTACTTACGCGTCTGGCTCTGGCTCCTTGTCATTTTGGGACTTTTGCTGGGGCTGAAGGACGTTATTTACCAGCTCAGTGATCCCACTAAAGGGAAACCACCTGTTCAAATAAGCAAAGTGTGACTGGAACATCGCAATGAGTCATCATGGGAGAAAACAATCTGTCCTGAAAGGGGGTTTTCTAAGAAGTGAACAATAGCAGGGACATTCACTACAACCAGCGCAGAGAGAGGAAAAGGCCAGGACACGGGCAGAGCGGCGATTGGTGGAACATTGACAACCAGACAGTGTCAGAAATACAGAGAGAAAGACAGAAGAAGAAGGAGAGATGGTACAGACAGACTTACAGTCGAGGGAAGGAGAGAAGAAGCAGGAAAGCTCTACAGCCAATGGAAATGAGAGCTGCATCAAATGCTCAGCTGAGGGTAACAGGAGTATCATTTATTCCAGCCTGGTAGTGCAGCAGGGTCAGGTTATAGACTGGTTAGCCCTACAGGTGGATTCTGTCAAAATGCAGCTATAGTACAGCAGAGAGCTGGGCAGGTGCATCAATTCCACATTTGTGATTGAAGTACAAGGCTGCACAAGCCAATCAGAGTGCAGATGACACACTGGATGAGAATGGGCAGCCAGTTAGACCAGGGACAAGGGGAAAGGGTTTGGGGGGCCTGGCTATAACAAAGCTGGTAGAAAGGAAAAGCCATCATCATTGATGTCATGGAAGTCAGCTGTTTAGTGTCCAGCACATCCTACCATGTGGTCAATGCAACTCGTTCAAAAGTCGAAAAAACTAAAATGCCACTGTGCAAACATTGTGCTACTGCAGCTGCTTTCCATGACATTAGTGACATTTCTTTCATTTTCCTCCCAGACAAAGAGAAGAAAGCCACATGAAGCACACAGCACCTAGTGACAGGAAGAAGTGTCAAAGCCTAGAGCACTCTGGGTAATGCAGTTCACTTACTGTGCCGGCTGAGGCTTTGGTTCTTCTTTGATCCTAAAACATAAAAAAATAAAAAGGTGTGCACAGCTCAGTGCATACAGAACACAAAGAGATGAGGAAAACAACCCAAAGGACACAAAATACTGATAACTGATAGCAGTAAAGATGGGTATGAAATAAATTATATTATATGAATAATATTCAGGATATTATAAATGATGCTTCGATGAAAATGACGGTGTTGTGATGACAATGATAATGAAGTAAACAACATGAAAAAACAAATATTCAGAATGACTTGAAAGATGACGGACAGCAGGTGTTAAACAACTTAAACTTAAAAAGACTGCTTCATGTGAATAACACCCTCTCTCATACAGGATGTAATCGCATTAAAATGCCTTTTGCACTTTGACCTATGTCAACAAGGGAAGTTTTTATGTTAGCACCAGTAGTTTTCTTAAGAGAAATTGATAATTAGAGTCCACCAATTCTTAGAAGCATAGCCACACACACAGGCGTTCAGAGCAACCATCAGGAAAGATGACTGAGGAGCACACTGGGCAGCAGTAGAATGAGAAAGGGGAGGCAGGAGCTCATTCTGTGCAAAGTTCAACTAAGCTAAGCACCACAAGCCTGACTGGACTCCATAGTGTCTGACCAAAGACGTGCTTTTTCCATTTTCTGAATTTTATGGTGCTCTAATCACTGATTTTAATTTTAATTGAAGCAGAAAAAGGTACTTATATCTTGTGAGTGAAAAAAATATTTGATTCACTTCTTTTGTAGAGGAGTGTTATCACAAGTAACAGCTGTAGATATCTTACGACTGATGCAAATAAAAGCAAAACTAAACAAACAGAACAAAAAAACAGAATATTGCAAATCTCTATCATTGTTTCTTACAACTCCTCTTAAAGCTGTGTGAAGCAGTTTTCTGGAATGGCCCTCAAAACAGCCCCCCTCTCCCGCCTAAGGCTCTCCCACCCTGCCTGTGCCATCATGTAGCTGTGGTTACCCTCCTAACCTATGCAGTACTGCACTCCCACCTCACAGCACAAGGGTCACAGGTTTGAATCTGGCCATTCTCAACACAGAGGCTTTGGCTTTGGTTTGTTGAATTAGGCATGAGCCTTCAATTAGCAGAAGGCTAAACAGTAAGCACAGTTTCTCCTAATATTGCATTTGTTGTCTGTTTTTGATCCATTTCATGAGAGATGGTTCTTGTTATTGAGCATCTCTGCATTTGCCATCTAAAGGGATGTTTATGTGCATATGGATGCACACAACAGCCAATAGGAATGCCTTATATCTCAAAAATGATGTGAAAAGAGTCTCTCAAAATCTACAGTAAATGTAGTTTCCACTGAAATTACAATTTAGGAAAGGACATTTTTGACAATGATGTCAAAGAAAGAACAAAAATTGCCTCACCCAGCTTTAAGTTGCCTAGACCCTCCCCCTATATAGCCCAAACGGCTATCGTCCTCACATCCAACATCCTTCATGTGGAAATAACTCATAGAGGTTTACAGAATAACTAAGACAGCAAAACCACAACAACACCCACACACAACACACGCCTGTCTAGCTAGCATGTGTCTCCCATCTAACCCTGAAGCTGCTCCCTGTCCTGATCTCCAGATATCACTGTTAGCAAAGCAGAGACAAGTTGTAGCTGAGAACAACACGTCAGCACATGTGAAAGTTCATGTCATATTTAAAGTTGCCTGTTTCTGACCAAGGCACAGCAACATATTCTTAATCTCATTCCAGATTTGTGACCTGATTTTTGAGGTTTCACTTTACCAGCTCCAACATATCATCACCAACACAGTACGAAGAAAAAGTGTATGAGAACTAGGTGATATCTGCCAATTAAGCTAAGGGTATTACATTTTTCTTACAGACGTTATTGTAAACAAAACTAGAAAGGGAAAACTGAAGATATATTTCAGACCATGTCATATTACCACTGAAAACACCCACTAGCCACTCCATGCAGGGCTACTGTCCATATTATATACAATAACCTAGTATAAGAAGAAAGAATCTATGGAACAATGAATGAAATGTCGACTGAAAACAAAATTCCATCATGCAAAACTACTTCACATTAACCCCAGTGTGTTTCCTTCAAAAGGCTCACACACTTGTCATGCAGAGCATCAGCAGCGAAGCCTCCAGAGAGCCTGCTCTAGCTGGAGGTAGAGCACACCAGGGTGAGAAATCTGCCCGTCTGATCTGTGTCAGATGGGTGAGAAAACACACGAGAGAAGATATAGTCCTGTGTACCCATCAGTCTCGCTGCTCTGTTTTCCGATGAGCCAGTCCATATTTATCCCCTCGCTGTGTTCTCCCGATGACCTGCAGCGCCGTTCTTTATTGATCCCATCAGCCTCGTCTCTGTGGTCGCATTACAAGCCTCATATTTATCTGATCGAGCCTGCTGCCTGCCTGCCTGCCTGCCTCGACAGCTGCCGGACAGAGTGTGTGTGTGAGTATCCGCCTGTGTGTGCCCATATCCATGTGTGTACTGTACTCATACGTGTGCATATTTGAGTGTGAGCGCACGGTGTATTGTTTGACATGGGGCAGTAAAATGAGTGAGTGTAAAATGTCACAGGTGACGTATTCAGTATCCCAGCTGTTGAGGAGGCCTGCAGGGCGGATACAGTCTCTGTTTTCCACCTCTCTAACCTGTGCTCGGCTTGGATGCCCGCAAACACACACAAAACAGAAACACACAGTGGTGTGAGTTAGGAGTAGGTTTGTGGTAACCAACTCTTTATCTCTGTGCACAATTCTCTCTTTTTTCAGCTTCAGAGTGGCAGTTTAAAGTCTTGTTAAGCCACATGCTGCAGTTATTTTTAGTCTCTGTTATTTTGCTCTGCATTTGGGTTTTCCACCGTCTCTGTTTCATTGGCTTTGCATGAAGAAGCATCCAGGTCTGACAGTGACTGATGTTACACTGCTCTCTAGTGGACAGATGTGCTGCATAAACTTCTAAGAAATAGATTCCTGAGGGTATGTTTATGCCATATTGGTTACATTTTTGTGCTACCGAAGAATGGCATTTTGAAAATGAAATAGAAGAAGAAAGATGGGATAAGGAAACTGAACTGTTATTTTTGAATGTGTGAGTAATTGAAACATAGTTCAGATTTTATTCATCATCTAAAAACACACTAGATATCATTCTATTCCACAAATACTACTCAACCAGTTAACTGACACAGAATTTTAGCAACAAATATTTTGGTAATTAATTAATCATCCATCACCTTATAACATTTGCTTATTAAAGCTTTTTTTTTTTTAATGAATTTCTCTTGGACCTGGTCTGACAAAATGAGGTGTCACATTGTGCTCAAAATGTTATCAAAATCCCCAAAAAATGAAAACAAAGCTACTGATCATTTTTGTCAAGAAACTTACCATGGCTTTTTTTAATATGGATAAAAATCAGTATGAGACATAAGAAATATCAATAAAAACTTACAGTATAAAAGCATAAGAGGTCACGTAAAGCAATATTTAAAGTCACCATCCGAGTCTTTTATTTTCAGATTTTGCTCTTGATTAAATATCAAAATTACTACCGTCTCTCCTTTATTGGCATCGGTAACCAAGGAAAGGAGTAATTTCCATTAGCAGCAAGAGTCATATAGCAAACAAAACCTGAGGTACCAGTATAAACACACAAACATAAACAGCATCAGCAGGAAATGAAAGGAAATGACATCATTTGCCTGCCTTGCACCAAAGATGTCAGCAAAAACAAAACTCTACTTGGAGCTTGAAGAGTTGACTTGGAGGATTACACTGACTCAACCCCCAATCCCACGGGAAAAGCAAACCAAAATGTACATGTGGTGATACCAAAATACATGGTCTCCTGGTAAGTGCAAACAAGTCTGCAACTCTCTTGCTGAGGATTTGATTCAGCTCAGATGGGAGTTAAATCCTTTGGAGAGCTGGTTTGATCCAGCACCTTCTGTACAGACAGCAGGACAATTACACAGCGGGCTGTCACGAAGACCTGAACATTTTAGCAAGATCCCAGAGATTTAATTAATCTGAGCCCTCTGAAGATATCTCCACGGAGGAGCAGAGGGGAGGGGAAGAGAAGAGAGGACAGGATGCTTAAACGTACCTGCCTCTAAACTGTGAAATCTTTCTATCTCTGTTTCACTCATAAACTGCTCCTTTGCCACAGTTTTGTTAAAACAAATACACTGATATGACAGCTGTACGACGAGCCCTGAGTCATTTCATTCCCACGCACTCAGAGGAAGTTTGGCAACATGTCACATGCATCACAGCAGGTCCAGCAACAGCTAATGTGCATCTAACAACTTCTGATGGGCAGCCGAAACAGAAGCCAGCCCAAGTAAAGGCCTGGCACAGACAATACAACCATCCATTCATACTGTAGTCACAACATTTGGACACTCATTGTCAAATCAACTGACATTATGGAAGTTTTAGTGAATATGAGACAATTCATGAGACAGAATCGCCCTTTACTGGTTCGTTTAGTCTTTTACAGCATAACAGCTGGGATAAACCCAATGTGCCCTATCTGCCCGCAACAAACAGACCAACAAACACAGTTAGCCACTGCTGGCTAACATAGGAGAGCATTTAGGTTCTATAGAGCGGTAGGGTGTGGTTGGAGAGCAAAACAGAGCTGAAGGGAGAGTGAATCTTGGGTTCACATTGATGAAGTGCATACAGACATGATGATAAATTAATCAGAATGCTACAGCTGCTTGTGTGGATGAGTAAACTGTCTGCTGCATGTCCACCTGAAGGTGAGGCTGTGTTGATAGCTTGTTGCACTGCCCCCCAGTGGATGAAAAATCACTCTATGCAGGTTTAACCAGTGAACTGGCTTTAAAATGCTAAGATGTACCATCTATAGTGTAACTACGTATATTTACTCAAGTACTGTACCGAAGATCAACTTTGATGTACTTGTATTTTACTTGACTAACTTTGTTATGTTACTTTAAACTTCCACTGTAGTACATCTTAGAGGCACATACACTTTGAGGCAACACTATGGTATATGGTTTAAATGATCTTATATAAATATACTGCACAATGAGCTTTTTATGATACTTTGAGTACATTTTGCTGATAATACTTCAACAACTCATGCTCATATCCACATCTACGGGCAACTAATAGTCACCAGTTAACATAACATGGACTGTGGGAGAAAACAAAGCGAGGGAAGCTGGAGAAAACCCACACTGACACAGGGAGAGCATACACACTGCAAACTGAATGGCTCCAAGCTGGGTTCAACACTGGGACATTGCACCGCGAAACCTGCTGTTGTAATATCTAATGAATGTCAAAAATGACATGAATTGTACAATGACAATGTTCTGTACATTTTAGGCCCTAATAGCAGACCCACACACACTATTCTCTGTCGCACTGAGCTTCCACACATGCCACCCAAAGCGTAATTACTTTCCAATTACACCACCTCCACTTCCCAAAGTGTGCCGTGGCAGGCCCAGCCAGTCACTCTAAGGTCTCCCTCTCTCTTCCACTAATCCTGTCTTTGAGCAGCAGCTGCTGCTCAGGACCTTTTCTATTTCCCTCTCACAAGTCAGCCAGTTGCTGGTGGAACAGTTACTAACAGTGGGGATGTGGCAGGATGTACAGTAGCAGCTCTCTCCTCAGGGAAAGCATGACTTTTTACTCATGTGTATGACAAGAGAAGCCTGGACATGGCTTCCAAGTCAACCACTAAATATCCCTTGGAACACAATGTAGGTTTTGTGCACCCTGGTCAATTTATAATTATCTACTAGTGTCTGTGTGTTCACCTGCTCTGGATGCCTTGCAATCTTGCAGGCTAGACTGAATTGACAATTTATCCAAGCAGAGATGCTACAAGTAAATGTTACAAATGCCCCCTCAAATGACAGCAGAGCAGGATATTGGCCAACATTTCTTGACAGTTTAAACAGATAGCGAGGTGCAGCCTCGTCTTAGCATCAACGGTAGAGTAGAAAATCTGTGATAGGGGATCTCATGGCTAAGCAGTGACCCTGCAGGCCCTCTGAGTCCATTGCAGACTGAGTGATAATTAGATCATAAGGGAGTAATCTGGCTCAGTGGGTAAATACCAAGTACATACATCATTAACACTTTCCCAGCCAGTCAGTGCTGCCAGGAGAGGAGGTTAATGTGTGTCTGAAATCACTCGGAGGACAGTGACGTGCAGGGAAATCTTTCACTGGGGGCCGGTACATTCTCTTCTCGTCTTGGCTGTAGCACTGAGATACACATGATATGTTGGTGTATTATCGGAAGGTGTTTTTCAGACAGTATGATGATACTGTACATTAAATGTCTACTGCACTCATGTCATAAAAGACTACACTGAAGTGACCGCTGGGAAGTAAGTGGTCTACCATCATCAGTGGTAACTCTGTGTTTCATGTGTCTGATACCTACTAAAATCTTTGAATAGAAAGAAATTATTTTTAATTAATAGTTGCAAGAAAATTATATGTATTACAATGCATGCATGTGCATGTTATTTCTATGACTATTGTCTTTTTAAGACACATACCAGCTTTGCAATATTAAATTATATCTTACATTTAATATTACAATTAAAAAGTAAATGTTTTATGGTATCTCTACCATACCAATGTGTTCACAACATTGAATCTGCATTAAACAACTTTCAGTTATGGAGCACAGCACAGTCATGCATCAAGCAGTTTGGAGAAGTTATGTCTTCAGAGATACAAGATTCTTCACACTGAGAAGAAGTTGAACTGCAGTAGAGCTGAGCTGAAGAGAAATATGGCTCGCTTAACTAAAGCTTTTATTTTTATCATAATGACAATGTACAACTATAACAACATATAATACAGAAAAAAAGTCACTTGATAGCAAAGAGCACCTTAATTTAAATTAATAATTCCACAGGTCCCACTATAAAATTATTAAAAATTTTAAACTTAAACTTTAAAATTATAATAGGCTACTAAAATACATATTTAATTAAAAAAAAAAAATAAAAAAAAAAGAGGGTGCTGTTTTTCTTTATTAAAGAAGTCTGATGGGTCAGTGATAGAGAATTGTCACACAACCCATCCACAGTCTAGAGGGTTAGTCTAGAGCACCTGGGCAGACTGGACAACGCCTACCTACCAGCTGTTAAAACTAAACAAACCGTCATCACAAATAATCTTGTTAACATTGTCGGGGTGAGTCATGAACCCCAGCTGGATTATTCCTGAGGATGATGGCTCAAAAAGGTTGAGAACTACTGTTTTAGGCTAATTATTAGGCTTGTAACATCTGCACACTTTAGCATGCATGCACTGCATGGAGGTGAAAGGTCATGTGTGTGGCTGGTTATTCAAAGGTGGTTAAGTTACAGTAGAGAAACAACAGTAAACAAAAAACAAAATACTGTGAAATGTAGTTTAATTACATGTAGTTGACATACTGTGGATGTTTTAACTTAAAGAAAAACATTTATTTTCTACTTTTCAGGCTGCATATGGCAAAACAAAACTAAACCAAAAACTCCTTTTGTGCTGTATACAGTGTGTAAGAATGCTGATATTGTGTGTATTTGTAAGGATATTACCAATGTGGTGACACTCAACACAAAAGCAAAATGTAATCACTGTAAAATCTAGCAGAAACTCCAAAACCTTATATTCCCCCCAAAGCCCCTTTAGAATGTGTTAGTGTAGTCCACTCAAACACATAAGGAAAATCAACATGCACAGTGAATGAGCGTGTCAGCATTATCCCTGCAGGATATATAAAACAGAAATCCCCCATTGTACCACCTCTACTGTACATTCCCCAGAAAATCTCCAAGAAAAGGAGTGTGCACTAAAAATAGCAGCTCATTTAAAGACAGCGCGATTAGGTCTTGAGACACCTGTTCATTCTACCTCTCTAATAAATGCCAGAAGACGTGCTACTTAACACTTTCTCTCCACCTCGGAGAGGATTAGGGGCAGGGGATAGAGTGCTGATAACTTCCTCTGGCACGGGGTGCTGGCACGGTGCGATAGGCAGGGCAGGAGGGACGACGAGAGGGCAAGTGCCTCGGTGTGGAGGGGTTGGCCAGCTACCACAGCTGGGCCTTAGAAAGCACAGATAGGATTGAATCCGCAGGGCACACTCATCAGAATAGGCAATCTAACAGCGCGCAAGCCAGACCTCCTGACCAAGGACTAATATTCAGATTGTCAAACAAGAGTTGGCAACAGCAGATTTTCTGAGCAACGGGGAAGTGGCTAATCTGCTGCCAAATATAACTAAAATCCATCTGTTTCCTTAGATTACCTGCCAGGATTCAATTGAGCTGCTCCATATCTCCCCTCCTGAGAGATTTCCAAGTGGCAAAGAGTCAGCTAATCACCCAGCAGCCCACACATTCACAAGTGTATTTCCATGCAAGGCTTACAGGAAACATATGTACAATATTCGTTTTAATACAGCTAGTTTATTGTGCAGTGGAAACGTATCAACTATATGAGCAACGTTTAGTCAGAGGCAGTGATACACCATGTTTGTGTTCTTGCACATATGTGCTTGTTTGCTTTGGTAATGGTGTGTGTACGGACGTGTCTGTCTATGTATGTGAATGCTTGGTTGCTTCTCCTGTCAGCCGACTTTATTCATCCTGACACAGATACACTTTATTCTGGCTGTCATCAGCACTTTCTTGGCAGCTGACATTGTCCCATGCTAACGTCACAACTCCCCCCATACACGGCTCAACAGCCCCAGTGGGAATACTCTAGAAACTCGGGCCTAACCCCGGCACGGCTAGGTCACCGCCCTCTGCGGTAGCCTGATCTCTAGCTCCAGTACCCAGACTGAGGCGGCTGAATGCAGCGCCTTATCCTTCTCTGAGCCCATACTATATACACAGAGAAGCATCTCAGCACTCCTCAAGCACCAATTCTGTCCAGTCTCACTATTTCATTATTATTTCCAGTCTCATAGTCAGCAAAAGCCTACTTTCAGCCCTTCCTCCTTGTAACGTGAACATTTCAGTTTAATCACAAAAAAGACTTGTAACAAAAAGGGCAAAACCAGACCAAAAAACTATCCCATACATTTCAGTATCAATCGGCATCTGCAAATATAACAATGTCCAACAAGGTGTCTCTTATCAAGAATTAATAGATACTCTAAGCGAATTAACCTACTAATACCATCAATTGCATAAGAAAAAAAGAATACTTTTAATTTATTAAACTCTTTTTCTCATTTTAAGTTTTTCACATACTACATCTCCATTTCACAGAGGATATGACTAATGCCTGGAACAATGAACACCCCAAGGTTCTTATGCAATCAAAACAATATCCACTACTCCAGTATATACAACCCTGTCTCTAAAGAAGTTTGGATATTGAGTAAATTCACAAAATGACAAAATTTGTCATATTCAGAATGAGTGTATATATTCTAAGAAAATAATAAGAACAATAGTTTCCCACATTGAACATTAAATATTTTGACTTTGTACTGTACTCAATTAAATGCTGGTTGCATAGAAAAAAACGAAAAACAACTGAGCATGAGAAAAGTCGACATATATCATAATGTTCTGAAAAGTTTAATCATTTTAATTCATTATTTGATTGGCTACCTATTGATTAATAAAATTACAGGACATGCAGTGTTTAGCTAAATCTGAAAGATTATGTTAATCTTAATACATATCCCCTAAAGATCTCCTGTCCTCCCTAAAATGGGCCTTCGGTGGGGAGGGGTGGAGTGCAAAAGGTGCATAAGCATCCTTTGGAGTATCGTTGCATCGTCATATTGCTGCCAAATCAGTGCCCCATCCACATAGCCAGTTCAGAAATGCACTATATGTTGGCAATCATATTGACAATCAGGGAAATTCCCATCTAAAATCAGAGTTGGTCTCAAAAACCCCACATCAGTCACATTCTAATCCTGATCCAGTTCTCTGCTGCTATCTAAACTTGCCTGCAACTCCCATCAGTGCCATCCTCAAACACGGAAACCCTCTCCGTGATGTTGTTGCTCCTGGCTGGGAGCAGTAGGTGGGCCGTACTGAAACTGCAGTCAGCTGTCTGTGTCTCACTCTGGGCTATAATAATAGCCCAGCCATGGCTAACAATAGAGAGGTAATAGATACCTAGCCTATTGTTGGCCCAGGCTGCTCTACTCCTTCCTGTCCCAATTCATCGCTACAGCACGTCACTATTAGCTTGCTTAACTAAGCTGCATACAGTGTACACAGGCAGACAAGCCCGGGGGCAATCTGATATCACCTCACTGCAAACAGGTTACACCCATCACTTTGCTGAAATATTGCTGTTGATGCCATATGATGTTACACACCCAAGAATTGAGGTATCTGTTACTTCACATTCTGCTTAGACTACATGGGACGTGTCATAGCAGCTGTAAAGATCGCTCATACAAACAGATGTGACCACAATACTGTACGAGCGAAATTAACTTGAACTCGCTGTCTCTAAACATCTGTCCGATGGTGCAAAGATCTGTTTGACTTTGACTGCTGTAAAATCCCAAATCAAAGGATTCCCTTGCATTAGCCGCCTCTCCGCACAGATTTAAAGCCAACCAGCCAACCAACCATCCAAGCAGCCGCCCACTCGAGGATAAGGCGACCAGCTTCTACTCGCCGTCTACAGCAAACACCCCCCCTCCTCCCTCTCATGGCCTGATGCCTGGTGACTTTAAATGCCTGCATTTCCTGCCTTGAGATACTACTTCAAATGATTGTATTTATGGTTTGTTTTTTTTACAAAGGAGGATTTCTGTCGTTTGGTGGAGCGACACCCCACCCTCCTCCCTCCCTCCCTCCCCTCGTTCCACTACTACACACATCCAGGCCATGTCATCATCACCATGGCGATGGCGGCAGTATCTCAGTGGGACGAGTGATATTAAGGGATTAGTGGGAGATCCTCCATCAGACTTGGGTCGAGGAGCACGATCCTGGGATCACAACATCGCCTCTGTGTGTCTCTCTCCTGATCAGAGTCAGATGACGGCGATGAAAAAAAAAAAAAAACAGGCCTCCTCGCTGTTGTTTTCATGGTAGATACTGTAGCACACGCAAGACTACACAAAACCGAGCAAGCGTGAATGCACTAACGCGTGCACACATACAGATACTGAATCTGTGGAGTAATGCATTTAAAGCTCCCACAAAGCCACCTTCAGCCCTAGGCAGTGTGAGCAGCGGTCTACATGCTGTACAGTATGTCCTCGTGTAGGTTACATGGCAGAGCCTGTGTGTTGTGCTCTAACAGTGGGCTTATATAAGGGCCACGGCTGCATTAGTGACGTTATGATAACGGCTGCTCTTTATCCTCCTTTATATATGTCAGTCGGCTGCTTCTGTAATCTACCTACAGCAACATCTACTGTGCATGTAAAGCACTGTAATGCTATTTAACATATAGCCCCTGACCCCTCTCAGACCTTTAACAACAATAACCAATTCAAAGAGATAGGAGGAGGATTATAATGACACAGGAGAGCAGTATAACTGTGATAGAAATGATGAGCAGCGCAGGCAGAAAATATATATATATATATGAAAAAAAATAGGGTGTTTAAACCAGGCAGTTTCACAAAAATACAAACAATACATAATATTAAAAAAAAAACTGCCCATGATATGAGCAGGGATTGCATAAGCAAATGTAAAGTTTTCCAACGGAATCACTGCACCAATCATTACATAATAATTCCTACTGTCTGGTTGCCTCTCTATGGAGCTAATGTGTGTGAGTGTGGGTGTTTTCATTGAGACTGTAGTATGTCTGTTTGCGTGTGTTGGACGAATACAGGCAGGCCACATTTGTTTATAGAAAGCACTGGATGGTTTGGAGTTTTTTTTGGCCACACAAAGGCTTATTAGAAGGACCGGCCAGGCAGCATCCATGTGTTTGAGTCACCAGCTTGCACCTGCTCCAACCAGCTGAGTCTTGAATGAGCAGAACACGGACAGACACACAACACTAACACACACACACAGGGAAGGAAAGATTAGAGCGCCCTGTGTAAACTACCGCTAGTAAATACGCCAGCTCACACACGGAGAGAAGCTTCTGGGGTGGGGGGGCGGGATTGTAAAGGAGTCATTGCATTGCATGTTGCGGTTTCATTCTTCTTTTTTTAACATTCATTTGGGTTAGCAGAAGGTCCTACGTGATTTAAAGTAGCAATCATATGTATATCCAGTCAACTTTTCCATTCAGTTTCACCCTCATAACGGGGTCAGAATCTAGGACAAAAATCATAACAACAGTCTGAGCTGTGTTGTGTCTCTTTTTAAGAATCTGCAACATGAAAACTATCTTATTTTGGCCTAGTTTGCCAAAATAGGGCTTATTAAGGTGGCCCATATGAAATGCATGAGTAAAACAAACACATTTGTATCCTGGTCTAAAAAAACAAAAAAAACTTCTGAAGAACTCCATTCGTGGCAGCAACATTTGTGCTAATGATGTGCTAAAATTCAAGGATGCTGGTTTAGCTGCTGCTGCTAGCATACTGTGAGGCATGCTACCTTTGCTCAAAGGGTCCGCATTATAAATAGTTAGATTTTCCTGTCTTTTTTGATGATACAGCAGGTCTAGGTGCCATGTAAATACCGTGACAGTACCACAACACAATCACACTCCATCCATTGAGAAATGTACCCGTATTCAAGAGCTGTGCCTTTAAATGATCCATCAGGACTTCTGTAGAGGCTGCCATGTTACATAGGCAGAAAGTGCTGTTACAGTGTCATTACAGTCAGTTCCCACAGACACAGAGAGAACAGATGCAGAGGACACACTAACCAATGAAAGCACCTTTATTTGAAAGGGGGCCTAAACAGAACAGCAATCAGTGCCGGAACGTGACTACACTTACTCCAGTGCTGTGCTTAAGTACAATTTTGATGTACTTTACTGGAGTAATTCCATTTATGTGGCTTTGAACTTCAACTATTCTACATTTTAGAGACAAATATTAAATGTTTACTCCACTACATTTAGCTGACTTAAGTAACTTTTTTTGGTCAAAATGAAACAACATAGTAGTGTATGCACATGGTAGTCCTACAATGACTACATTGAAATCCATGAATGCATCAATAGAAATAATCTAATATATCTAGAATATAAAACACAATCCAAGTGGGGCAATCCTGCACATTCTAGTACTTTTACTTTTGATACTTTAAGTACATTTTGATGCTGGTACTTTTGTACTTTTAAATGGACTGCACTTATGTCGTGCTTTTCTAGTCTTTGTGACCACTCAGAGTGCTTTTACACTACAGACAGCACTCATTTACTCATTTACCCATTCACTCACACGTTCACACTGGTAGGCCCCAGGCTACCCTACACAGTGCCACCATCAGGAACACATTCACACACTGATGTAAACAGCCTCGGGAGAAATTTTGGGTTCACCTTCCCCAAAGATACTTTAACATGGTCAGGGATCGAACCACTGACCTTCTGATCAGTGGGCAACCTCTCTACTGCCCCTTTTACTGGAGTAAGTTTTGAATGCAGGACTTTAACTTGTAGTGGAGTCATTTTACGGTGTGGTATTTGTACTTTTACTTATCTAAGGGATCTGAATACTTTTTCAACCATTGACAGCAACAAAGCAGAGTGCTCCAGACAAGGGGGGAATAAAAGAATATTTAGACAGAATCTCTGACTATTCAATTCACTTGAGCAACTAAACATTTTTAATAGAAACCCAAACTATCTGCACAAGGCTTTGCATACAACCACAATGACCTGAACTGAAACAAGGGACAGAACATTGATGGCAGGAGAGATTATCAGTTGAGATTTTAGAAATACAAAACATAAAACAACAAGTGACAACAGTTCTGCAAAGGTTTTATAGGATACAGTTGCTTATTCTTCTCTCATTACTAGCTGTTGAAACAGGCTGATAAGTGAGCATGCAAACAACACTTAGTCACTTCACACAGTGTGCTAGCTGATATCACAAAACTGGGATGAGATGTATAATAATACATGGCAAACACAGCAATGATAAATGTCATACTCATCAAATCAAGTCCAGCTTTATTAAATGCTTCTGTCTTTATCAAGTCAATCATTAACATTTAATCATTTATTAACCAAAGCAAATAAATAAAAATGAAGCTATCAGTTTCATTAGCTCTGTTGATAAACTAAGTATACTCTCCTCATGAGGTCCTCTGTGTTATGTGTGGTTGGAGTGTGTCCTGTAAGCTCTTAGCCTTGCTGCTTGGCTTTCCTGGATGCCTAAATGACCCCAGGCGTTGCTGCCTGTTTAGATGCCTGGCTGCTTGCCGGCCACTGCAGAAAGCTGAATGTCTCCACTATTAATAGTCCAACTAACAGCATGAGGGTTCTCACTCTTTGGGAGAAATCAGCTTGAGATGACCTGGTGCCACATTCCACCTTTTG
Organism: Hypoplectrus providencianus; assembly: GCA_028566105.1. NCBI lineage: Eukaryota > Metazoa > Chordata > Actinopteri > Perciformes > Serranidae > Hypoplectrus > Hypoplectrus providencianus. Next base: position 4,248,327 of record JAOWBC010001592.1, read on the forward strand.
TATCTGGCCATTCAGCTAACACAGTAACAGTCTCTCACTTTCTCTGTCCCGGTACTCTGGTCTGTCTCACACGAAACAGAAAAACACTGAAATGGCACTAAAATGGTAAATATTCCTTTCGTTCCTTGATTGCATGCACAATGGGTGCATTAAAAACTAGATCTTACTGTTATAAAGCAGGGTTGACAGAGCCTGATCACAGGTTTGTGACTTATTTAGCTGATTCATACATCCTCTGCAGGGTAAAAAGATAATTTGGGCCCTCCAGGCCACATGGTTTGAGACCTCTGCTGTACAGAGTGGAGACATGTCTTTTTTCTCTGACCTTTCAGGGTTCAACAATCATAAAACAAACCCTGAGGGAATGTCACAGGGGACAGAAAAGGCACCACACCTCACCCGTTACAGTATCTACACTGACACAGCACCTGTTTCACAGCTGAAAAAAAAAAATCCCTTCCTCCATCAGTGTGCATGAGTTCTGAATTTGTCTCAAGTTAGTACCACGCAACCTCAGGATTTTCAAAGACACATTTAACATCACAGTTGCCAGCTACTCTATAGCAGGCACATATGTTCCTCCAAAGCACTGGGCTTCCCTCAGAGGGTCAGATGCTGTATATCTTCCTCTACATTGACTCTACTCAGGCTGGATGGGGACGGGGGATGGGCAATAAAAGTGATAAAGTGGCCCCCTTTGCCTCCACGGTTCTACACTCTTTGCCCTCGTTGGCACAGGCTACCTTTTGCATTTTCCTTTTCCTTTTTTTTTTTCTCTTTTTCCTCTTCATAAACTACTATTCAGCAATATTGGCATTTCAATCGCTTGTGTTGTGTTGCTCTCATTCAGACCACTCCTGCTCAGCATGCTGAGAGGCTTATGTAACAACAGGCCAGATGTTCTAGTACTGGAGCTGTGCTTGGGTTCTGTTCTGACTCAGTCCAGCATCATGAGTCGCTAATGCTGCAAAAAATATACATAATTTTGACATTTTCCCCATTGGGGGGGGGGGGGTTATTAATACATTGCATCACATTTTTCACACACAATCACTGCTTTCTCAAGCTGGCGATCTCAATATAAAAAGCTCTCTGCTTATGATTGTACCAATCCAACATTAGCTGCTTTAATACAGTTCATTACGGAAAAGTTTCAGCAGCTTGAGGCACTGTTGTGTAATTATTTAACACATCCAGTGAAACGGCACAGTGTACACTTTATTATACATTACTAAAAAATATATAACATCCCTTGTACAAGTTAACACAACCTACTTCTCATTCTAAAATATTTTCCCACTGTCATGTTTTGCCAAGGGCATTTCAAATTGCGCAGCCAGGGGCAGGAAAATCCCTTCAAACTTTGCTTGAGGGATAAGAGCCCAGAAGAGAATAAAACCTATGCTGACGAATGCAGATGTTATTTAGAACAAAGCCCTGAGAGACAATAGGGCCCGATGCTGTGCTGTGCTGTGCTGTGCCACACTAGAGAATAGCAGGCTATGGGAGATGGCAGGCTGATTGCTCTGTCAATGGGGACTGAGGCTGTCATATCAGCAACGAGACCTGATAGCATCTCAGACGTCAGTGTCTCTCCTCTCATTTTCTCTCTGATGTCCTCTTCTCCTTTCCTGTCCTCTCTTCTCCTCTCGCCCCCTCGTCCCTTCTCATTTCCTCTCCTCTCTCCTATGCTAACCTCTCCCAGACTTTCCCCTTTTTCCTGCCCCCTTGTATCTTTTTCTGTTTCATCTTATCCTCATGTGTCCTCTCCTTTCCTTTTCTCATTCAGCCTTAAATGTGGAAAGGACTCATCTCAATATAGAAAATCATTACATTTAATAAGTTAAAACAAGTTGTTTTAATTGAAAAACTCATGCAACAACAAAAACAAACTCTGAATTGATCCTGCTGACAAGTTTTAACTGTGTAGCCTGTGCCATAGAGCTCTATTATTGCCCAAAATTACTAACACATCAATAATCCACAGTTTTCCTTGGTGACCTCATCTTTTCATATCTTGAACTTAGCAGATTGTTATTCAGAGTCAGTCACACATTGATTGAACTACTGACAGAAATTTTCTTAACCTTTTAAAGATATAATATGCAGGATTTCCCTTATAAAAAAAATGACTGGTACAACAGTAATCCCTCTCAATCACCTGTGAGCCACTAAAGCATGTGGCAGTGTCTGCATCTGCATGGATCAAGCCCTCTGCATTTATTTTCTGATCAAATTTACTGGACATATCTGCAGGTCACCCTGAGGGCATGAAGCTACAAAAGTAGCAGACACAGTGCCATAAATAGGTAAATATAGCAAGGCCGAGCAGTCAACGCCTGTAGAAAACAATGAATCTGCACAATATGCATTCAAAGGTACATCTATCTGTATTTGTATATGAACTGTTGGCAAAATCGTTACATGTAATGTGTAAGAGGTTGTATGTAAAGGTGAACCCAAAGTATTATGACCTTGTCCTATAGTGTCACTTTATATAAATAAATAAAACACTACGACTTAAAAACACCTTGATAGTGCTAGCTTTGCACATGCCCAGTGCTGATTTGGCAGGATGTCACAAGTGATGTGTTCAGCAGAATTGAGCTAATAAATGATATGATGGCTTGATTAGGATTGGTAAGAGTTGCATTCTCTACCTATGCCTTGTCCCCAGTATACACTACCTGCCCTGCACCAAATAGCACAACAACAAAGTTAGCAACTAGCCATGAACACTATATAGCTTTAAGCAAAAGAAAACAAAACATTTCACACATGGACATAGCTAAAAATGAATGCACTTTTCTCCCTGCTAGATGTGAAAGTTTGCTAACACGTTAGCTGTAAACACTTCTTGTGCCGAGTGTTTATGAACTTGTCTTTTTTATGAGCATTTCATTTTTTCATTTGATGGAACAAGAAAGATTTACGGTAAAAAATTAAACCAGCTTTATCCATAAAAAAGATAGCACAACTGTGATTCAGCCAAGGCAAACAGGTAGCATAGTTAGTCTACATTCCCACACTTTCAGCCAAGTGTGGAGCTATGAAATAGAAAATAAAAAGAGAAAATGTCACATGAGGACTAGGATACAATAGGTTAATAGCTTCAGTGTAAAAAAGGCAGATGGATGAGAGAGCAACAATAGACGTCAACACTACAATAATGCAACTTTACTCCCACAATAGCACAGCTTATGACCAACTTGTCAATATATTTTTTAATATATTATATATCATTTTAATGATGGCAATTGTGTTCTAACCAGATTTCCTGTGCAGCTGTGCCAAACCACTTGACAAAATGCCAACCTCCCATAACCAAAACACATTGTTACTTTAATTAGCATGATGATGTATTCATTTGGCGTGCGTTCTGCTTTATGGAGTCAAGACAGCATCCACTCTTACACTTTCTCTCCCTCTCTCCCTTGGGGAAAGTGGTGGGGGATGGGAGTCTCTGGAATGCTCATGACAGAATCTGCTCTTTGCATGGGAAGGCGAGCGAGCATGGGTGAGTGAGCTAAGGGAACAAGAGGAAGGAGGAGAGATAGAGAGGGAGTACTGTATATTGTCCAGTGGGAAGCTTCTGAGCATTGCCTCGCCTCATTTCACAACCATAGGTCTCTCTGCCCTCCTCTCTCTCTCTCTTTTTTTTCTAAATCAAATTTGCTTTATTGGCATGAACACAACAAAGTACAGTATTACTACAGTACACTGTTAAAGGTTTACAAAGGATCACTATCCACAACATCCTGTACAGTACACTACATTTCCAGTGTTGATAGCCTGGTTTTCTACTATTTTGCATATTGCATATGACACATTAATTTTCCAAATAATTGTTTTGGTCTGAGAGCTTTTTGAATTCCTGTGTTTTTACATTTATTTTGGAAAATGATTTGCTTGCACAGACTAGAGTGTGTGAGATGAGTTTCTCTGCCTCTAGCTTTTGGGTTGCCAGGTTTGTTTCTGTCCACTGAATTGCAGTTACTTTATCTGGATTAATTTACTTAAACTTAAAAAACTGTAAATCAAAAATTGGAAATTTTGATGTTTAGGCCTCTGTAACGTGTGTTTGCACTCTGCTGCTGCTGCTGCTCCCTCAGAGGGGCTGGGATCCTATATCCTCCAGGGACACAGGCCCTCTCTACTCTGACCCCAGCTGGTACACAGAGCTCTCTAGCTCTATCAGATAAATGACCAGGACTGGGGGATGAAGAGTGTGAGTGTGCATGGCG
>JAOWBC010001592.1:4260432-4272541 GCA_028566105.1 Hypoplectrus providencianus
AAACCCACGCACCCACGGGGAGAACCTGCAAACTCCATACAGAAGTGCCCGGACCGGGATTCGAACTCACGACCCTCGGCACTAAGCACTCTTGCTGTAAGGCATGAGTGCTAACCACTGCGCCACCTGGGGCCCCCCATTTTATAAACCAAATGACTGATAAATAATCAAGAGGGGAAAAAATGGTAGAAATATTGATCATGAAATAATTTTCTTTTGCATGCCTATTTCAAACAGCAGAAACACATCTTTGATTACATCTGTATGTTTGTGACAGCCTGCAGCCTGACAAATCCTTTCTGCTATCACACTCCAGTACAACCCAGCAGTACCAGGGGCACTCTTATAAGGACCACAACTGTAGTCCTGCAACCACATGACCTAGATTTTGGCAACAACTATTCCCGTTAATGCAACAGTGGTTAAAGGTGCAGGGTTGGAAAATGAATGTTGATTGCTCATTCTCATTACCAGGTCATGGACTACCTGAGAAACTTTTTATGAGATTCACCTACCCAAAATATCCATGTTTGACATCCTGGGAAGACTATAGAATTGCATACTCTACCTTTAATGTACAGATTAGTTAAAGCTGACTGGCAGAGTTACAAAAAAACTAAAAAAGAAAAAGAAAAAAAAAAAAAACTAAGGTACTAGAAATGCCATCCGAAATACTATATTGTTATTCTCAGATCCAACCCCAGACTGATCCCTGACCCATTCCCCCCCACCCCCCTCTTAGGCAGCAGTATTGATAGGATTTGCAGGACATTAGGAGGATAGAGCCTCTACCTTATTAGGGCACTAATTAAATTAGAACCATAGCTCTGATCTGCTGCAACAAGTTATACAGATGGGAACGGGTGTTGAGGTTGATTGCTGTATGATTTAGATTGCGATTATGAATGAATGACCTGTTTTCACAGCAAAAACTGCTTCTTTTTACACACAGTTATGCAAAGACAATTCTCGTATACGAACAGATTTTCAGTGAAAGAATGATACCCAGACTTCAGGAAATTCGATATTCAGACTAAGGGGAAACATGGAAAAATTATGCTATTGAATAAGTCAAAACATCTGCCCTTTTTTTTTTTTAATAACTAGCCTTTAGCCTAGTTATTTTAGAAATGTGTATATGTATGTATATATTGGTAACAAATGCTTAAAGTCAACTTTAATGATCAACATATTGAGAAAAAAAAAAGGTGGAAACGTTTAACTTTAAAGACTTGAAACAAACCCAGTGGAAAATATGACCCCAAATATGTACAATTTATCCAGCTGAAACTACAAAAAGAAACAGACTTCTCGAAAAAGGATCATGGCTACAGCCAGGGAGACATGATGACAGCAAATTTTTCGACAGTCTGTGCGTCCAGTAATTTAACACTTTTGTCTGGGGAACGGCACATCATTTGAGGCATACTGAACCTTTATGGAATCTCTGGTAGTTTTCAAAAACAACTTTAAAACATTTCTTAAACTTTATTATACTTGGTCTTACATTGCATTTGATCCTGTAATAACAAAAACAAACTTGTACAATGCAAAATGTGTGATTAGTCAGTCAAATACAGAGCTATTGGGAAAAAAAATCCGCCAACAAATGCCCAGTGACAAGAACAACAGATCTTTGCTTTGGGGGGAGAAAGAAAATGTTCTACACTTTATAAAATGTATTTACAGTCTGTGTCCTTGTACTTTAAATGATGCATAACTGGGAACTTGTCCTTCCAACAACTGAAAAATAAAAACTTTTCCACTCCATTCTCAAGTGAGAGCAGCTTGACAGTGTCCCCTGTGAATGTGATCTCAGGCTCCATCTGATCTCTCAGTGGCTCTTCGGTCTTCTGTTCTCTTCTCCAACCCTGCCTATTTGACCACAGTCACAATGTGCTTCTCCTTCTCAGACACCACAGGAACACTTCCTGGCTTGCTGTGCTTGCGGACATTCCTCTCCCTGAAAAAAAAAAGAGAGAGAGAGAGAGAGAGAGAGAGCGTGAACAACTTAATCTGCTGGTGAGAATATTCAGGAAGGGATGGTCAGAGAGAGACAGAGATGAGCAAACAGAAAGGAGGAGGGAGGAAGAGACTGAATGAGACTATTGACCTAACACCTACGTCAGCGACAACACTAATGTACCCTGAAAATGATGAATAAAGCATTGATAATAAATCATTCACTGTCCAAACACATGTCTGACGTGTCACAATACCGCCAGTAATTAGAAAAAAAGCCACAGACTGAGCTATGAATCACTGGATGGAGGGGCAAACTGGGGCAATCAATCCACCATACAAGCTGTAAATGAGTATGTAAGGGCTAGGGAGACCATGTCACAGGGGACAGTCACATCAGTGAGATTTTCCATTAGGAAACTGTGACTGTATAGGTCAGACACACCCTGGCAGCAGCCCAAGTCACCATCACCTCTACATGGACACAGAGGGCGTGTCATGCCATTCCTATGGATACATTAGCTAGCTCAATTCATTTTCAAAGGGAACAGAAAAATAATGAACACATACTTCCTCCGGCGAGCCTCTTTCATAACCCTCAGCTCCTTGGTCTGGTGGTAGATGTTCTTGGGTAGATGTCGATGACGAGAGATGCGTCTGATCTGCGGGTGGTGCTGGAACTTCTCCTTCAGCTTCTGACTGTAGTTGACGGCCTGCCTCTCTCTGGGGGCCAGCTGCATGACACATAGGAGGAAGTGCTGGTCAGATCAAATGTAATAAGAAGAAATGAGGAGGGGGATGACAGACTGAATGATGCCAGGTCAGGTAAAGGGAAGAATTTAAAGAGGATTTGCATCTTGTGCAGACACCTTGTGAACTAAAGAAGTGTTCTCATATTTATCTGGAATTGCCCTGTATGATGTCAGAGGCATGGAATAGTAGAAGTTTGTTATTTTTTGTGAGAATGGACAAGACTTCTTGTCAATGTCAATTTAAGAGCTAAGATAGAAAGCTCAGGTTTGACCCATCCAGTGACAACTGAGCAAACTATCTGCTAATGCCACCAACTGGACCTTATGGTGCCACTTTTTTTTGCCAACTACTTGGTAAAGTGTTATAGTCATCACAAAAAGAAAAGTATGACCATTGACGATATTCATCCATGATGCCAGTCACTACACTGCAGTGTGTACATAAGCAATACAAATAAATGTCTTGTAGATCCAAGCACTTAAATCCTAAGCAATATATCCAGCAAGTGTGATGTCAATTGGCTCAACAGTATCAGGAAAATCAAAGAGTAACATTTATAGAGGCATTTTAGATAGATTAAACCAACAAGATATAACATTTACTTAAGCTTTAAGAATGGCAGACACAGCTTATTTCAGACCATATATATTGGGTTGATACACATATTAGTTGCCCAAACTGTTCACATTAATTAGTGCTCTACTGATGCTAGCCCCAGAAACCCTGAGCAGGTCTGTCCAGCAACAATTTCAATAAACTTTATTCAAACAATGCAACAATGAAGGACAAGTATTACTTAACTATAAATGAAGAAAAAAAAAGGTTAAATATAGAGCCGCAGATGGCTGGAAGATGCTGAAAATCTGGTCTGTCTGCTGTGCAGTAAAGTTCACTTTTATAGCACAGCAGTCACAGCCAAGTCTGTAGTTTTAGCCACAACATGTGAAAATACTACCTCAATAATATACAAAGTTTGGAAGAGATCTTTAGACGGCAGTCATGTGGGAGAGGTTCAAACTGGGTGATCCCTCTCAAACTGCATTTAACACGAAAAGTGGTCTGGCAGAAATTCAGCTGTGTGCTTGGCTTGCAAAGTGCTGTTGGGCAGACTGTCACTTTTGGATGGAGCCAAGCTAGCTGCTTCCGTTTCCTCCCTGTGCTAAGCTAAGATAAATGACTGCTAGCAATAGTTTCATACTAGACAGAATTAAACAGACTTGTGTGACAGTGGTGTCAATCTTACTCTTGGAAAGACAGCCAACAAGTTATTTCCCCAAATGTTGCTTCTGAGAGACAACAGTCCTCCTTAAGTAAATGTAGGTCTCATTTTTAGCCATTTGAGCTTGTGCTAATTCAACGTTGCTGATCTCCAGTGACAACCGTCTCTTCCCGGCTTCTGTTGGTGACACCAGTCTTATCAGAGGTGTTTTCATAAATGACTTGATTCCAGTAATGATGTGTATTCCCAGTAGACAATTATGAGTGCAGAGTTAGCATCTGACCACAAGATGCCATTTGCATTCAGCTCAGGTGGCGTTTTGTTAATTACAGCAGTTACGGTTTGCTGTCTTACATCATAAAATGTTGGCCAGTGCAGTAAGCAGTAACTTCAAGTTGACAACGTGCTCATTCAAAACTGAATCAATGTCTGTTAAAAAGTGAAGACACCAGCTCAACGACGTCCCTCCTACTCCGTCTCTCTCATAAAAACCAGCAGCTACTCGGACTCATCTTGGCTCAGGCTGCCCTCCTCGAAGGCTTTTATTCTAATTGAAAGCAATGATTTGTCTCAGATTCAATTTGGTGGAGATGAGCTGTTAGATGCTGATCCTGTTGGATCAAACTTGATTCCATGGATACACACATGGCTAGCTTGCTGAAAACGGTGTGTATGATCTCAACAACATGGATATGATTTAGCAGTGGATGAATGAGTTTTGGCAGAGAAATGGACAAAAGTTCTGACAGTTAATATGATGTTTAAACTAAAAGCTGCATTAGCCAGGTGTGCTTTGCATTCTAAGATGTTGCAGTGCACAAAAAAGCTACGCAGCTTGTACAGTTGTAGAAGCAGCTAGCTGGAACATTAGCATTATTCTGGATCCTCTCAATAATTCTCAGTTTTCTGTGTGGCGTTACCCAATGAACACAGGCCAAAACGCCTCTGCAAGATCTACAAACAATTTTAATAATGAAACTTTACCCTCAACTTATCAGAACACTGACACGTGTCAAACAGTGATGAGTGATAGAAGAAACTTTTGTACTTGATCTGTTTTCATGCAGGACGAATAGGCTGTCTGGTCAACAATTTTCAGAGATAAACTATGTGATTTGTCTGTCCAAGGCAGTACAGTATTTACTTCCTTGCTCCTGTCCCAGAGACATATATGCAGAGTAAATGTATTTTCTTTGCTTGGGTTGTCTCTGGAACCAAACTCCAGTTACACCTTTAAAGGGGAACTTGATTTTTCCCATCAATAAGAAAATGTTGATTGGCAACATCCAGTACAGCTTGTGTCTTGCAGCCCATCACACAAAAGCCATTTCAGCCACATCACTTTCCTGGTTCACGTGTCTGAGGAAAGGATCCACTTCTATTCTCAATCAATACAGCTGTCGACACAGACAACATAATGGCTCGAGTTTCAAGGCTATTTTCTTCTGTTTTACATGTGTAACTACTTGACTGAGTATTGGGTTCTGACATGGGTGAGCAAACAGCAGCACTGTGGCTCAACACTTAGGAGGACTGAAGTAGTTTTTACTGTGCTACTTTCTCTACATGGCTTGTGTATAAAGGCCTCACACCCCTTTTTAGTTATGCTGACATGTTCCTCTGCAAACAGTTTTACAAGTGCAATGTTATCAGAATTAACAGAAACAATGGACTAAAAATAGGACAAATCTAAAAATAACCTACAAGTATCCTTGAATTGTGTCTCTTTTATCAGACTGTAAATGCCTTAATATAGATCAGAGTGGCACATCTTCATTTGATCAATGGGAAAGACAAGTTAAACAGTAACACAGCACATCACTGTTAATCAATCCAAGCTTTCCTTAATTTCATGTTTATTTAGCAGTAGAAATAGATTTTAACTGAGGCTTCAACATGTTTCAGGTTTTTGGTCTAATTAACATCGCAGTCAAAGGTCACTGCGTTCAAGTTATGACCGAATTATAAACAGTGATGCGCAGCAGCTGATAGAGAAGCTGGATCCTGACACCGACAAATCCTCCATTCAGCATTTCTTGATAATTAAAGACCCCTTCAGTACAACTTGATTGTTAATGCTTCATTATGTTCAGAGTGGCCCGCTTTAAGTGATTGGCCGATTTAAACTGCTGATAGGAGCAGCCCTTGTCTGATCTCTTTAAGTGCAAAGCTTGCGAATAAATCTTCTGTTACACAGTGACAGTAAAACAAGTGCCAAAAGCGGGCCAATTTTCCACTCTGGAGCTGCATTAAGAGAATAAGCACGAGTGAATCCGATTAGGAATGAAAGATGGCTGTTGGAGATGGCACATGAGATCGCATTGATCTTTATCATTCAGCCATAACTGGGATTTGGGGCATTGGAACACTTCCCAGCATTTTACAGGGGCTTTATTTGACAGCCGATTCTAACATCATATTAGGGCCGTCATTTCTGCTAACACAGCCTTTATTATGTGAATACAATACATGTGGGTACTCACCAAACAAGATTTTTAAAGTCTGTGGAAATGTGTCTAGAAAAAGACAGTCTTTTAGCTGAATCCTTTGTTGGTGATTTGTCAAACGACTGCACAAGCTTTTGAGTTTTTTTGGACTTCCACCTGCCACAAGAGCCACTGTGCCAATTGTACTTATTGAGAGTGATTCTATCCTAAGTCAGCATCCATCAGGGCATTTGGCAACAGTAGTGCTTCTGCTCCTGGCACAGTCACCCCTCTCTTACTCTGCTAAGGTGGGCCCGGGGCCACGACTGTGTCGAAGAATGCAGCTAGCTCATAAAGCAACATCAGGTAAAACACTGGAAGGAGATACAGCTTGCAGTGTGTCTGAAATCTGAGCAAAATACAGCTGTTGATTGGTGCGCCGACCACCTCTTACTGTACGAGCACCAAGGAGCAACTAATCAGCAGCAGGTTGCCTTAAATATGAAATCAATAAGAGCTGAGCATTTAACTGAGAGATAAAGAAGACAAGAAAGGACTCACCACTCCTAGTTTCTCTGCTGCGTTGGCTTTCCACAATCGGATGTTCATTTCATCAGATCCGCTCAGGATGTATTTGCTGTCAGACGACCACTTTATGCAAATGACGTGCTGCATGCGTTTGGTGTGGTATACTTCCCTAGATTAAAAAAAAAAACAAAAACAAAAAACAAATAAGGCCTTTATTAGCACTTAGAAATACAGCAAAAACATGCAATTCAGACTTGGTGTTAAAATACACAGGAAAACTAAACCCACACTGATCAGGAATACTATGCTGCTATAACACAAATCACTAAGAATAATGTTTTTTCAATTTTGGCTCTAAAGTAAAACAAGTGAATATAAAGATACATCAATATCGTAATGTACATTTTGGATTTTGCAATATCATGATACGGCACAAGTGTTGTCATTTCCTTCTTTTAAAGTTTGCATTATAAGAACTTTTGTCCCTATGCCAATCAGGCTGTACAATATACGGAGCTAAATCAGACAAATTAATTTCCCCTTGGGGAACAATAAAGTAATTTAGATTTGATTTGATTTACAGTAAACAGCATTTCAGACTATTATAGGGTAAGTACTTTGACCCTTTCATATCATCAAAGTATCAGCAAAGGTCTTAGGTAAAAAATATTGATATTTAATTTTCTCAATATCACACAATTGATCTATTCCTTTCTTTGTTAATGTTAAGAGACTTTCTTCGCCATGGTAACAATAATAAACATTTAAGAATTAAAAAAAAGAAAAGAAAAATGATGTTCCCAGGAAACCCTCCTTTAAATAAGTACAGTTTGTGTTTTCTTGACCTTTTGATCAACTTTGTGACTTTAAAACACTCCACTCCTTCCTCTTTCCTACACCAACAACAAAATGTCAGAATAAAACTTTTTCACCGCAGATGGTTTGATTTGTGAGAGCATAAAAAGCATAGGTGGAACTAACAATATTAACGATGGCTCAGTTCCGTTAAATATCCTCATGAGACTTTCCAGTGAGCACTTGTGCAAAAAAAGCAGGGCCATGGAAGTGGCTAAAATAAATGAAACGCATGATTAATTGGGTCTATAATTAAAGTTTGAGTAACACCTGTGCTTTAACATTGACACAAAGTTAAAATGTGTGCTGGGAAAAAAAGCCCATAGGGACTGATAAGTACCAAATAGTCATAGTTATAGTGTAAAGTTGAGCTCCAAGTGTTTTTAACTTTTCATGCTGTAATTTGACTTTCTATTATAAGAAAAAAGGTGTTAATTATTTGTGACTCTTTAAAATGTGCTAAACAAGACATTGGGAATATTTATAAAGCAGTAACTTATCTGTTCTCTATGTAAAAATATAGTGGTGTGATGATGTCCTGAGCTGGGAATGTGTGTATGTGTGTGTTGGAATTTGAGCTTCTTTGTTCTTTGTTGTTGTAGCCAGTGCAGCCACACGTGTATGTTCGTGCATGCGAGTACCCAATGTGTTAAAGAGTGACGGCAAGCAGTGTCCATATGCAACCCGATGTGAGAGGCTGCAAGTGAGACCAACAGCCATGCACACTGACACTCCACCAAATGTGCTGCTTGGAACATTATAGATATTTAAATTTAAAGTGTGTGGATCAATTCAATAATATATACAAAGTAAATAATTAACCTTAAAGATCACAAATCTTAAACTAGCATCACCACGAGTTATTCTACAAAAAACATAATTGTACTGCTTGCTCTACTCTGGCTCATCCAGAAAAGCAATTACAGTAATTAAGTATGGGCCAGTAATACAATCCCAGTAAACATAAAGGCATTGACACTTGGCGTTTTAGATCAACTAACCTGCTGTGGCCTTGGTTTTTCGGGAAGATGCGGATTGTTTTGTCAAAACTGGCAGATACAAACTCCTTCCCAGTAGGAGAATAGTCAACATCCAGCACTGCAGAGACATGGTCCATGTGCACTGTGACTGGTTGATCCAGGGACCTCATGTCATATGTATAGAGGCTGAAAAGAGGGAAAAAAACAACACAAAAACATCCCTGTTAGAAAAACTTTGTTTTAGCAGAAAGCACAACAGTACAATAATGTTGGTGCCATGGATCATTCATTTACCCATCTGATATTAAAAGTCTACAACTGCTACAGAGCTTGACTTTACAGTCAAACATGTCAGATTTCTTCTGAATGAGTATGAACACTAGCGTGTAAATGTAACAACCTAATTTAGTGCCAACAAAAAGACAACGACCGTGTGAATCACTCTCACTGAAACAATCTTTAAACATCCACAACTCACTTGTAGTCCTCATTTGAACACGTGAAGTAATAGGCCTCCATAGGGTTCCAGCATAATGTGTTGCTCCTCATTGTCATAATAACCTATAGATGAAAGTCAAAAGTAATGGTGGATGTCCAATTACATCACATTAGTGTGGAGAAATGGGAAAGGTACTTTTCTGCCACAACTACCGTTGTAAGCTGAGTCTGATGCCAAAGTTATCGTTAAAGCGTTATTCTGTTAATATACTTATCATTCGAAACCAAGTCATATGTTTTTCAACAAGATGCAATTAATGTTATTTTTATAAAAGAAACCAACTTCAACAGTATACTTTATACATACCATAAAAGTTAACTGTGGATATGAATATCGATGGAATATGTGTACGTTTTTTTTTTTGTTTTTTTTTTAATGACGTACTTATCTGATTTGAGTTTTGGCCCTATAAGAACTACCTTCTATAAGCAAAACTGGAAACAAACAATGCCAACCTTTGTACAAATGAACGGCAGACCCTACCTTTTTAAGTGGTGCTGATTCTCTCATGTCATACAGCACTATACTTCTGTCAGAGGCACAACTTCCAAGTAGTTCAGTCTGTAGAAAGATAAAGTGTTAACTTTAAAGAAATGAGCAGGGTGACACATCTAAATAAGTCATGCAGTAGTTACTTTGATGTGAGTTTGAACATGGATAGATTATGAGGTTTACTTTTTTCCATTTGGTGGATATGTGCTATCTTACCTCTACAGGATTGAAGCGGACAGCGCTGAAGCTGTCCACACCCCAAGTGAAAGAGCGGATGGGGCTGCTTCTCTGCTCATCCCAGATGTCCACCTGCTGGCCACACGTTGCAAACACAGCATCCTTCTGATGATGGTCTAATCCTGTGAAGACTGTCTGCAAGGGACAAGATTTTTTTTTTTAATAATCCAAATGTGATATTTCACTCAGCCTTCAATGTCATGGTCCCCTAAAGTGCAGGGGTAACCACTATCATGATGAAACTAGTAAACAACTAGCAAAAGCCCATTGATCACACCTTGCCCAGAATAGTGTTGAGTGGCTCCTCTTCCTCTCCATAACCTGGTGCCTCCATTTTCCATTGCTTGATTGTTTTGTCGTCACCAACCTGTTACAGTTAGCATTCAGAGACAGAAAACAGTAGTTGTATAAAGGATCAGCCAATAAAAAGATAAATAAGTAGGAAGGCTTTATATTTTAAGCTGTTACCGTGAAAAAGGATGTTCCACAATAGCGGACAACCATTCCACGAACAAAACCCTCATGTGCTTGCAGCGTGCGGACACATTCACGTTTAGTCAGATTCCACACTTTGACCTGAGGATCAAATGAAAAAATGTCAAGAAAAAGTGCAGAACATGTAAAGTATTGTGCATAAAATGTCACAAGCTTTACATATGATGCCAGGAATTTAGACTTTTGGATGGTTACCTCTCCATCACAGGAGCCAGAGAGCAGAGTGGAGAGGCTCCCAGTGTGCTTGGCCATGCAGTTCACCCCATCTCTGTGTCCATCCAGGGAGGCCAGGAAAGGCTTGGCAAACACCCGCTCAAGCTTAGTGGCATTCAGAGCCCGGGTGTATTCCCTACCCACCTCAAAGGGATGGAGTGTTGGGTCATAATTTCTGGGGACTAATGACAGAGAGAGGTCACTCATTAAAGAGCTGTTATGGCATTCCATTTGCATTTCTAATGATACCTTTGTTTTGTTTTGGGTTTTTTATGTGAGCAATTCACAGCAGTGGCTGCAATAGAGCCACCTGGAGTACAAATACGTACAGCGCATTGTATTGCAAACGGCATTCAGTGTAGCCTGCGAATATATAGTTAGCTTTATCTTTAGAATTGTTTTAGAGCTTGTATCAGTTAGAAAATACGCAAATAAAACACTCACTGAAATACATTTTATTGACAACATTGACAAAATCCTTGCTAAAAAAAAATACCTATATTTATTAACATTTGTATTTATTTAATTTGTCTCACATGACCTACTGGACCTAAAGGCATGCTACAGGCGAGTTCACGATTTCTGTTAGGCCAACAGACGTGAAACATGTAAAGTATTTAATATTCGGGCAGTTAAATTCATGCAAGTTCAAGACACATAACATCATTCTATCAAACGTTTCTGTTTTAATTCTGCCAAAGCTTCCATATAACGCCAGTTTTTCCACCACTTATTAAATTGTGCTGTTCTAGGCTAAGCGTGCTAACTTATAAAAAATTACACATTTGGCATTGTTTAACGGACTATATACTTTAACAGGCGTATACTTGTTGATAAAAACAGGCTAGCATTACTATTAGCAGCCTATGTTTAGCCTATCCGTGTGTAAAGTTTAACACTTACCACGCTGAATATCTAGTTTTGTCTCCCGGACATAATCATCCGGGTTCCTCGAGAGGACTTTAACTTTCATTTAGAAGCTAAATACAAATAGACACGCACAAAAATGTCGTTAAGCTTAATCTAAACAAGAAATGTATTAGCTAGCACAAGCCATGTGTTGATGAAGAAGAATCATTGGGCCGCGTTGCATTGTGGGATGTTTAGTCCTCCTGGTTGCGTCACTAGCAAGCTATCAATTGCAAAATTACGCAGAGAAAGACCGGAAATAAATGGTTTACTCTTCAAATTATGATTTCCACTTTTATGCTTCAAGTCGGGAGCCCCCATTTAGAGATATTTAAAGATTTATTTAAAGAAAAAAAACTTTTCCTCAAGATGTTTTAACCATATATTTATATATTTAAGGTAATATGAACAAACAACGATTGGGGTTAACCAGCAGAATAAAGTAAATTGGGATTAATAGATATATGAGTCATTCCATGAAAATGGCACAATTTGAGTCCCTCTCACCTCTTATGGTGTATTTCATCTATTGGGTCACCAA
>JAOWBC010001592.1:4272641-4290342 GCA_028566105.1 Hypoplectrus providencianus
TTATTATTATTATTGTTGTATGTTATTGTATTGCATTGTAAGCTTTGCTTGTCCTTTCAATTAATATTTTTTTTCTGTCAGAAGCAGAGAATAAGAGAGCAAAAAAATATATATATTAAAAATATAATTCATTATGCAAATTAAGTCATTCATATTCAGAAAAGACAAAAAGAAAAAATATATATACTTAAATAGACAATTTTCAGGCCTAATATTGTGCCGAATATTATTTCATAAGGAAATTTAAAAAAGAAAAAATATAAATTCAGGTTGATTTGCTTTAAAATACTGGTATGACAAAACATTATGCTCATTCACCAATTTGCTGCTATTGCAAGACAACATCTTGTTTAACAACAACATTGCAATTTAATGTTAATTGAAAAGACAAAAAAAACACAAGACCATATAAAATCATAAACAGTAAACACAGAGGAGACTGAATATTTAGTAAAATTAATCAGAACAATAATTAGCATTACTGGCTAAGTGTTTAAATACGATGATTTTGTTAATTGCACATTGTCCATTGCGTACAGTATTTCATGCTTTCATTTGTGATATAGGTTTATGTACCGAATATGCATATATTATGATAGATAAGATGATAAGATGTACACGTATTAAAAACGGAAAGTATTTAAATTATGAAAATAAATAATTTTCCGTCACATGGATGCGTAGTTACAGGGATATTATATTGCAGAAGGATTGTTAAGGACCCTGTGCTAAGCATATTTTCAAGAAAGTGCGGAGGTAAGGACCCCGGAGCATTCGTCTGAAAAGGTTTTATTTCGAAGGTTCCAGCCGGAAGCACTGCTCCTATTGATGGGATTTTGGTACTTACGTCGTACTAGTAGCAAGGTCGTGTAGCAGTGTTGTTTGACATTATATATGTTACTTACCTCCGCTGTGGAGCGCCACCGCATGCCAAAAACGTGGCTTAGTTACTAATATGAGATGAAGATGGGGGCGTTTCGAGGAGTAATTACCGTCATTTTAACAGGGTTAAGGAGTTGTCGTCTAAGTGCTATAGAGTAAGACTGAAGCATTACCATTCGAGGTGCTTAGCTAACTGACAGGAGCTAATTTATTTGAGCACAGGTAACATGAGCTCCCCACCGAATCACAGTAACGTTAACGTCACAGAGACAGTGTCCAGCAAGCCCGTTTCTGCTGTCTCAATAGTCGGACATGTCCAGCAGGTCTTCAGCCATGTGAAGATAGAGAACTTGGCCGCGGGACTAAGTGGAGGAGTGGTGTCAACACTGGTGCTTCACCCTCTGGATCTGGTCAAAATCAGGTTTGCAGGTACAACATTTCGCCTAATTTGTTTGATTAATGATTTTCTGTCGTTAAAGTGCCATCAAAAATAATAATAAGCTACCAATTAGGGCCTCCATGAACCAGTAGTTTCATTTCCTAGAATAGCACCATGTGTGCAGGATCCTGGCAAGACATCTGATATGTGTAGGGTGGATATGATGCAACTGTACCATGCTGCCATGCCTTAACCTATAGCCTTTTAACACAGTGTTGCTGTCTTATGTTAAACTTCAACTATGACTTAACTTAGGCATTTCATGTTTTTTTTCCATACAGTAAGTGATGGATTGGAATTAAGACCTAAGTACAGGGGCATGCTACACTGTATGAAAAGTGTTTGGCAACAAGAGGGTCTCAGAGGACTCTACCAAGGAGTGACACCTAATATTTGGGGTGCTGGAGCATCCTGGGGTCTCTACTTCTTTTTGTACGTAAGCCATACCTGTCGGCTCCAGTCTCATGTATCATGATATTTCTCATAAATTATTTTACCTTTACAGTGATCATGACATGTGTTATTTGTTCTATTTTAGCTATAATGCAATCAAAGGCTACACAAAAGAGGGCCGTCAGACTGAACTGAGTGCCACGGAGCACCTGGTATCTGCAGCTGAAGCAGGTAAGTCCTCTACACTGCTGCCCTCCTGACACACTCCCATTCTCAGCAGTCAACAACTTTCAGATAATACTGCCCTGAGCTGGCCTTAACTGACTGGAGGCAGGTACAAATGAGTACACAGGCCCTTCTGTTCATTTTTTTCCCAGGGGGTCACAAGTCCACATCCTGCTGACCAAATAGAATTAGGGGCTGGACATTAGGCTTCTCAAAAGATTTCAGCAGACATTCTCAGCCACTCTGTCATATGTTTTTTGTTTTTTTTTTATTGGGGGCACATGGCCATTGGTTAGGAACAACTTTAGTCTCCAATGCAGCAGACTCTATTTAATGCTGTATCCAGCAATATGTTAGAAACCTGAAATACATATGATGCAGTGTTTCCCACAGGACTGGACTGTATTGCTCTGGCTAATTTGTGGCGCTTGGTCTTCAATCTGTGCCACAATCAGTGCCACACAATGGTCTATGTATGGGAAAAACTGATGTTACTGAACCTGAACCCACCCTTATGTAAACAGTTTTTTTTATTGTGGCTATGAGGTGGTTCTCAGAGAGTGTTTCAGGATTGTCGAGTTCTCTTACTTCCTCAATTTTTACATCTCTGCAGATACATAATACTTTATTCAGAGTGTACATATTTTCGCTTTGACGTATTTTAAGTATTTAAGGGCAGTTTGGATTTGCAGTAGTTCATAATGCAAATTCAATAACTGTGAAAGGGTCCATTACCCAGTTACAGCAGCACCAAAGTCAGGCTTAAGCATGGGGCATTTCAAAATATAAAAGTAATAATAATAATAATAATAATAATAATAATAATAATAATAATAATAATAAGAATACATTTTATTCATGAGCACATTACAAACATAGCAGAAGCATTAGGTAAAAACAAGAACACATTGACTGCATAAAAGCAAGAAACTGCAGAAGTCACAATGGAATGGACAAACAAGGAGGCTTTTTTTTTTAAACAAGCTGTATTTTGATGCTTATTCATGCAGTTCTGTACTTTATTAACATTCAAAGTACAACAAAAAATAACATCTACTTATATTCATTGTGTATTACAGTAACTTTCAGATTCAGGTGGCCTTCCCAATGGCTTCTATGAATTTTGTCTTCTTTCTCATTAATAGGATGTTTGGTCCAGCAGAACCACTGCTGAATGTATTTTTTAATCGCCCAATGTTTTGTGATCTAGTTAGTGTATTATACAACACCAGCAGGACAGTTTTTTTCTGGCAGAAACTAACACATCAGAATGACCTACATCAGGCCTCTTATCTCCTTTGTTGAGGAAAACTACTTGATCTTGTTGTGTAGGATTACTGTGTGTATTGTGCCAGCTGTGTGTAAACAATCACATGTATCTAATGGCTCTTTGTGCAAAAGTCAGTCTCATTGTAACTCTGCCCTCTTGTCTTCACTTAGGCATCATGACGCTCACCCTGACCAACCCAATCTGGGTGACCAAAACCCGGCTAGTGCTCCAGTACAATGCTGATCCAACGGGTAAACAGTACAAGGGGATGGTCGATGCTCTGGTCAAGATCTACCGCCATGAAGGAGTGCCAGGACTATACAAGGTTAAACATCAGTTTTTATTACAGTTTTTTATTATATGAAAGTATCTTTGTACTTTCATGTTCTGGAGCAATACATGAGATCCTTATATTACCCAATGACAGATAAGCTGTGCAGGATACACTGGTACAGTACAACAGCAGAAGGTGCCCTTTATCCGACTGGGCACAAATTAAGTTTTGGTCTTGCTCCACTAATCACCACTAGAGGGCGTTATCAGCCTGTATTACCAGTAGAAGAGAACTTGCAACCCATGAATAATAGTAATAACAACGAGAGTTATGGAGCTTAATGTGAATTCTATTAGCCCAGCAGAATAATTTCTACTAACTGGCTCAGTGAAAGTCTGACAGCAGGTCTTTCAACCAGGCAGGGAGCCACAGATACAATGTAGTGAGTGGGTTTCTCTAAATCAAGCATACTGGGTGTATATTTGTGAGACTTACAAAGCCTGTACTTTAAAGGGTTATATTCCCGGTCTGTTTGGCACATCTCATGGAGCCCTGCAGTTCATGGCCTACGAAGAGCTCAAGAGAGACTACAACAAGTACAAGAAAGTGCCTTCAGACACAAAGCTGGTGAGTCAATAACCCTGTGAGCCACAAGCTGTCGGGAAACATGCTCTGTGTTTAATAAAATTCCAGCATAAAAGCTTGTAACGTTTAGTTTAATAACCCTGAGCCCACTGTGGGTAACTAGCGCTTGAAGAAGTGACTCATCGGTTTTTCTGACTCTGCTCTGCTCATTTTTTCTCTTCATCTGTTTATCTGTGCAAACAGAGTGCATTGGAATATATCACAATGGCGGCTTTATCCAAAATATTTGCTGTGGTCACAACATACCCATATCAGGTGGTACGCGCTCGCCTGCAAGACCAGCACAATAGATACAATGGAGTTATTGATGTCATCAGACGGACATGGAGGTATGATAGTGATCCAGTCACAAAAGCGGCCAAACATGCCATCCTACACTCTCAATTTGGCTGTTAAGTAATGTCCAATTTGAATCATTTTGTCTCCTTTCTATGCAGGAACGAAGGCGCCGTCGGTTTCTACAAAGGCATCATCCCCAATGTGATTCGAGTCACTCCTGCCTGTTGCATCACTTTTGTAGTTTATGAGAATGTGTCTCGCTACCTTCTGGGAGAAAATAAGAATAAGGCTTAGGACCATGGCATGGAAAGCTGTAAAGACTCTGAGCTCACACTGACACTTCTGTGCCATTCAGAGAATGAAACTGGACTCTCAATGCAGCGTATATGGAAATGTCCGGATGTAGGGAGTCATTTGCACCGAAAATTATTGGAAAAGTTGCCAAACTGAGCAATCAATGCTGGAGTTTCAGATGCATGACAAACACTTTGACTTAACTGAAAAAATATGATTCTCTACACACCAAAGGACACGCTGCTGTGATGAAATCAACAATTTTATCAGGAGTTTGATACGCTCATCATACTGTAGTTGTGTTTACATTTTATTTTTCTAGTCAGCAGAAAGGGATGCAGGTTGAAAAAATATGACAAATAACTATATTGGAGATCTTCTCAGGGTTCCAATTGCATTTGTGTGTAAAATGTGTTAGTTTTAATTTATTTCTTTTATGTGAACAGACAGCAGCACTGTAGATGATTTTTGTTTAAACACACCAATACATGCATCCCACAATTCATTTTTTTCCTGGCAACAAATTGTACTTGCACTCTCTAACATTTTATTATAAAATCTAAACTGCTTTATCTGCATTGTTGTGTTTGATATATGCAAATACATTAAATGTATTTCTCTGTGGCTATATTGGATTAAGTGCAGGGTGTTGTAACACTCTTAAACTTAATGAGGCCAGTTGGAATTCTTTAAAAAAAAATTTATTAACAGTATTAATGAATATAAACATAAGTCACATGAGTACATGGTTCAGATATTGTCAATGTCACAATGCCTGTTAAAAGGTTACTGCGTACAGTACCAACAGCACCCATATGCAGAAGAGCTACAGTACAATGTTTATTTCTGGTAGACAGAATGACACAGTATTCTTGTTTATACGCCTGTCAACTAGTATAGTATTTAACCAAAAAAAAAAAAAAAAACATTCAAGTTACCAGCAGTGATGCTGTGACGCCTCAGCAAACCATACCTGATTGTTTTGGAGGCCCAGATAACACTCTGTAATACTGCCAGGACTGGTTCCTCCCTTACATGTAATGTTTTATTTTATTTTGGGAGTTCCTCAATGATTATCCTGGATACTGAATTCCACCCTGTAGATGCGTCGCCTCTGGGGTAGTCGGCACAGGTCCCAACCCACACGGCCACATCCACCAACCCTGCTTTGACACCCTCGCACAGCCCTTCGACTGGAGAAGAAAAGAAGACAGTGCAAATTAATTTCAGACAACACCCAAACTGTCTCCAGAGACAGAAAGTCTTAATTGTTCTGGTTGATGACATAGAGATGAACTTTCCAAAGTGGAAGGGTGTAGCTTTACAGATTGCTGACAAGGCTTTCTAAAACCAAGGGAGTAAAAAAAAAAACAAACAATAAAAAGGGTTAGCTAGACAGGGACATACAATGTTTTGCTCTTTTAAAGAGAATTTGATAACCAGTAGCTGGTTAGCATTGTTTTTGAACCTTAGAACGTGCCTCTTTCACAGTGCATTTCAGGTTCATGAAAGAAAACATTTTAATCACCAAAGAATCTCTTTTATAGTGTCCTGTTGTACTAAAAAGCAACTTGGCTGTTCATGGTATCTTTCAAGCAGGCTATATTGTATTTGAGCATGTGTTCTGCTAGCCAAACTTAGCATTCAAATTTTTTTAACAGTTAACATGAACTACAGATGCCTGTGACTGGAGTCGTACCGGAGGATGTCCTGTGGATGTTGATGGTTGAGTTGAGCTCAGGACTTCCTTGGTCTAAGTAGATGATGGACTCTATCGGCAGGGGTCCTGTGCACTCCGCTCCATTGAAGGTGAAGTACCACCTCTGGCAGCATGCGTTCTTACACTTGAGCCTGAGGGAGCCACTGAACAGGACTCTGAGGGCGCTGTCTGTACGCATCTTGGTAAACGTACAGTCCTGCAATACAGCAAAAGGAAGTTTTGCCCCATTCATTGATTATGGTGGTTGTATAACATTTTTGTGAATGTGTAGGGCACTTCTCACATTGGAATTAAGATACTTACGGCTACTTTACCCAGGTCAATTCCATAATTGAGAGAGTTCCAGGCACACTGCTTGTAGTTGGGCCTCCAGGGCTCCTCGAAGATCTCATTCATGCACTCGCCTTTCTCACCTTTGAGCCCGTCACGGCCAGGGATGCCTGGTGTCCCTGGGATGCCATTGGTCCCAGGGTTACCCTCTCTGCCAGGGGTGCCTGCTGGCCCCTGCATGCAACTGCCAAACTGAAAAAAAAAAAACAGGGAAAAGAAGAAGTAGTTGAAGTTACTGACAAAAAAGAGGCAGGGAATAAAATCAGCAAAGTCTATTGTTATCTAACTTCCTGTTTTTGATTTTCTTTTTTTCTCCCTGGGGGATAAGTCCCCATTTGGACTGCATGCACCATAGACACCTAAATGCTGCTGTTCATCCAACCATCACACACAAGAAGTAGATTATACCTTATTAACCAGTCAAATAAACAAATACACTGCCACAGGACTGGAATAAGTGTAAAAACAGATGTGATCCAAACCAAGCAAAGCAATAGAACCAGCAACCATGAAGCGAGTGAATGACAGAACGTGTGTTAATGAGGAACTGACGGCTTGGTGACAGCCTGAATTAGTAGGTGTTTGGCCACACAGCTATTGGTGTGATTCATTGTCCAGCTGAATCTCCTGCTATGTTTAAACAGATGCCGCATCTTAGTCAAGCTGACTCAAACACACACAGACGAGAGACAGAGACGGGGGAGCTTGCCAAAACTGCCCCACCACATACAGAGATAGACACAATGAAGATCCAAATAGCTTTGCATAATATGTTCTTCAAAGAGACATTTTGACCAACAGATTACAGTGTGCAGGTCAGCTCTCAAGGCTTTTTTTAGTTGGGGTTGGGTTTTAATTTTGGTTATGTGATTTGTAAGTGTCATTCCTTCAGTCAGAACAGACAGAAACTGACACGTAGATTTGGTCCTCGCCCTTAAGCAAACATTAAAGCCATAAGGATTTGGGTCTGGGCTTTTGTTGGGTCAGTGCTGCCCTTTTGCTCAGCATGCAGCTGTGGAGCAGTTACAGGGGCACAAGGCCAAAAGGAACAAGACAAAAAAAAAAAAAGTCCCGGGGCAGAAAAGGAGAACAAAGAGCTTTTACTCCAGTTTCAACATCTTGTCTCGACTTGAATCCCTGAGGTGAATCAGAAAAATGTATTTCAGATTATTTGAATCTGGAAAATGCCTAAATGTGGGGGGAATTACAGTATTGTAATGCCAGCTGCTGCAAAACAGATGGCTGGAGTCTGTTTTAGCCATCAAGTGGCTAAACTGCAGGAACCTGGAAATGTAAAGTCTGACATCATCTTAATGGGAAACTAGGATGCCTGTGATGAAACCAATGGATTTTGGTTTGGTATGCATGTGCTCTAATAGATTTGGAATTTGTCCTCACGGAAAAGGGACACCTTTGCTAATAGGTGGCAAAATGTGGAAAAAAGAGAGACTGTTAATATCCAACAAGGAATCGTCTGAGTGTTTTATTAAGGGTTGACTTTTTGGAGAAATTTCAAAGCAGACTAATGAATGGAACCTCTGTCCACTTAGCTACACAGCTGACTTTAATATTAACTTCCAGTCCGCTGTTTCTGTAGTGGCGCTGCCTGCCTGCCTGCCAGCATGAATTACACTCCAGCTCTTCTGAATATTAGTAGCACACAGCCCATTACTGTAACCGAAGCATAAAGGCAGCATTTGCCCCAAAGTGCTGAAGAATCTGTAGTTTCTCATGCATTAGTCAACACCGAAGCAAGGGCTGAAGCTCTCCCGGAGCATGCACAGCAGGGATATAATGCTTGGCTTTCAGACTTTTTTAGATTCCCAGGATCTCGGGAGGATGCAAAATAGGATTTTATGATTACCAT
This sequence comes from Hypoplectrus providencianus, assembly GCA_028566105.1. Lineage (NCBI taxonomy): Eukaryota > Metazoa > Chordata > Actinopteri > Perciformes > Serranidae > Hypoplectrus > Hypoplectrus providencianus. The sequence goes on from JAOWBC010001592.1 coordinate 4,281,260, forward strand.
GTTGTTCAAATAAGCAGATCTTCCTTCTCCAGAGTGTCTAGTACAGTTGGGCTTTTCTGCATCATTTCCAGTGCACTAGATACAGACGGTAACATAAGATGCTATTCGTTACACCCTTCTACTGTGGTCTCAATTTTGGAACATGATTTGGGAGATAATGGGTAACTGGTTGAGTTGTGTGGTTCTCAAAGTGGGGTATGCAGACTTTGAGGAGACCCTAAGGGGAGGTAAATGGAGTCAAGCAAAATAAACACTAGTTTCACTTTCATTTGACTCCCAAGAGACTGGAGAGAGAAATGTGTGTCCACTTTGTTCCTTCACTCTCCACCTACAGCATGGACGGTTACGTAATTCTAGACAAAGATAGTCTATGACTGGATTTGATGAACTGGGTGCTGTGGACATGTTGAAAATGTGTAAGACATTATAAGACATGCATCAACCTTGAAATATCAAACCAAGTTGTATAATTTTTTTTTCTTTTTTTTACTTGTAAGACAGCCAGATAGATAACAAAGAGAGAGACAGTCAGCGTGAGCCAGACCCCAACTTCCTGTTAGGGATTTTTTTTTCTTCTGTCCACTCAGTCTGATGGAGAGCAGCCAGGCTTGGAATAATAAAGAACCAGCTGACCATACAAGAACTATAAAATAGCATTTTTCAGGTAATGTGGAGACCACTACCACACCACACAGCACACAAGTGGATCATGAATCAGCTATTTTTGTGTGTTTGTTTGAAGTCAATCGTTGCTTCTGGCAAAAACGCATGTCTCAAGAAAAAAAATAATCCCAGGTTGGCTTTAATGTGTTTTACGTGCAAAGTACTGTATGAATGTTAACAGAGATGCATTAACAATACAACAAAGCGCGCTCGGTGACAACAAATAAAGCCATTTGAGAAAAAAAAGAGCCCGATTTTTTTATTTTTTTTTTATTTTTATTAACAACAAATTTAAGAAAACTATCTCAAACTCACTAGTCGCCCTAGGAATGGCACAAACTTTCAAAGCGGCCACATGGCTCTCTGAGGTAATCTCTCTTACCTTGTCTGCATCAGGATCCTTTCGGTATCCTCTATTCCTCACCTTTTCCACGCCATAAAGCGGCAAAGCCAAGCACACAAGAAGCAGCAGGCGGGCAAAGAGCGGAGACATCATTCATGCACAGACAACGGACGGCTGTGTGCGCGCTGCACGGATCCGAGGCGACAGTTTAACTCCTACTCCAGACAGTTAAGTCCAAAGGAGGGCAGGACAAGAAGGAAGGAGCCAGTCAATTTACAGAAACGATCTCTGAGGAAAAAAAGACTCACACCAGCCAAATGATATTCATATGGGCTGCATAAGCTTCAAGTGTACGACATATTAAGCCATTTTCTTTCTTTTGTGTGCACTCTTTGAATAGAAGTTAAACAGCAGTAAATTATAAACACTTTTTTTTCCATTTTATTTTATTAAAATTAAATTGTATACATACAAAATTCAGATGACAAGATAGGCTACATGAAAATAAAAAGTAAAAAAAAAAGGCTCACAAAAAGAGCATTTCATAGACTACACTAAGTCTAGGTATCTTGAAAGCAAGACCCTCGTCCACATGCCAGAGTAAGAGCATCAAGGTTCAACACAAATGGACTGACAAGGATTCCCTTTTAATCTGTGTTAATAGAATTGTATCTCCCAAATATTATAGGTCAAGGTTAAAACCTCAATGGAACAAACAACACTTACACAGTGAAATAGAGAGTACAGCATTAGAGATTTTCAAATAAATCACAGAAGTTGTTCTGGAGGTATTTGAAGAAAAAATATATGGTCTATAACCATATGTTATAAATAACCCCTGACAGAAATCCCCATATTTATATGACTATTCATACTTAATAATTAGTGGTTTGTGCTTCCAAAGACAAATAGTGCAAAACCTGTTTGATTTGTCACCCCAATTTGATTCTAGATCGCATGAATGTGCAGCCGGACCAGGAACACGGGTCGAAAGCACACATGTACAACATCTGTAGATTCTTTGAAGCTCTTTGAAGATGAGGAACTACTCAAAGGAAGGCACATTCTTGTAGAAACCTAAAAAGCTAAACTTTTATCCAAATTCACAGGATAGTTTCTTGACAACACATGCACAACAATGTTTGTACAGCAAAAACAAGTAGGAACACAAAACAAACGTAGTAGTCTTTGAGAGAAAATGTGATGCACACAATTCAGCATTGTCTCAAACAGTGGTTCTCAGCCTTTTTTTAGTGTCAAGGAAACAATTATGGACACACATAAGGTCACCGTCCCTCCACTTACATCTGAGAAGGTTGGTTGTTATGCATGATTTAAGAACAGGATTTGGTAACTATCAAATACAGGTAGTTGAGGAGATAGTGAAACCTATAATCAGAATAGTCACTCATATGACCCTTAATCACATTAGACTCCCTATAGGAAAAAGTAAAAAACAATACCCCATTTTTGTGAGAATCACATATCCCCTCTTGAAAATCACTGGTCTAGAAATCAACTATATCAAGTTCAAAAGTTTGCATTTTTTTCGAAAGTTCGATAAAGTAGCAAACTATGTAAATTACAAAATGACATTCAAAAAGCTGTTTACCACAGAAGGACGTATAGGCATTACTTGTATTGAATGTTTGGCAATATCATGACCTTACTTAACATGACGCGACTTGTCCAGTGAAAGAGTTCATTACTAAAAAATAGGATATTTACATAAATAGTACATTTGTTTTCTAGTATGCATTCAATGCCATTGAGCTACAAATCTACAAAACAGTAGAGCTAAAGTATTTAAGGCATGCATTCAAATGAAGGATGATTGGTAGGTGTACAGCTGTGCTGCTCAAACATTCAGGTATATAGTAAATGGCTATGAACACATAAAGCTTAAAGACAGAGCTATCGCCGACATCGTTAACTCTCTGCTAAAACCCAACTCTTGTTCAAACATGCCACATGAAATACTTGAAGTATGTTACAGTTTTCTTGTAAGAATTCTTTCTGGCTGCATAAAAGCAATACAATCCTCATCTGATGTACGCAGCGTATATGACACTAATGGTTGCCAAGACTAGAAACAGATACGTGACACAGCATCAAGAGTTGTCTGAGTGGTTCAAAGGCTGGATGGAGGCACAGATACATTTTGGTGGAGGTCAGATGTTTCAGCAGGTGCTGCCCTTTGTGTCCTTGCTCTCCTCGGGCACCTTGTGCACCAACTGGTGGGTTGGGTCCTGGATGCTGCTGCTGTGCGATAAGTTTAAAGCTGGATGCTGCTGTCCACTATGGGCATGCCTCGTCTCTGACAGCTCACTCCTGGGAGTCATCCTGAAGTACAGTGACACAAAGATTATCTTGGGTTGAAACTTACATGGTTTTGTATAAAAAAACAACCAACTAGAGAGGAATAAGCTGCCTAAATAGAGCAGAGATGCAACAGAAATGTTAATGACATCAACATGTAAAATACTGAAAGCAGTGACACGTCTGTGTTTGCATAAACAAAAGACACAACATGTATTATTCAAGTGCAGGTATTTCACATCTGTCTCACTTACCTCCCATCTGGAACTCTGTGCATGCTCTCTGAGCGACTGCTCATCTTACAGGAGCTCCCCCCTTTGCTACGTCTTTCTCCCCCTTCCCTCTCCCTCTCCCTCTCCCCCCTCCTGGAGCTTCGGCTGGAGGTGCCCCTGTCCAGGTGCTCCCTGGCTGAGGCCTCGGACAGAGAACCACGGCCATGAGGCTCATGATTGCCCATCGCAGAGGTTCCCTGGTTGCTTGTGATGCCAGCGGTGGAGGCATTGGTAGCTGCGGCGCCGGTGCTCGTGCCCATGGACTTGGAGATGACCTTAAGCTTGTGGGAGCTTGGTTTGTAGTGCTTCTTCTTGTGCTGGACGCGGCTGTTGTGCTTGAGGAAGAACTCGCAGGACTCCTGGAGCACCCGGCGGCTCTCACTGATGGGACTGTAGATCAAAGAAGAGGGTACAGTGAAACCATGAATTACTCATGGAAACTGAATTTGAACCTGTATGAGGAAAATGAAAGAGGAAATGATCTTACTCTCTTTTGCGGGTCCTGTTGAAGAAGTAAGCCCACTCAGAGCATGTTTTTTTACTGCTAACCCAGAACACTGCAGATATTCCAACCACCAGGGTCATTAAGTATTTCACCAGAAACAGGGAGAGGTCTGGGCGGTCGTGCTCTGTTGTCTGGAAAAAAGGGACAGAAGAAACCACAACAGACTCTGTGATTTGGCATGCAAACATTAACAATTCCAATTTTTGAATTAAAACAAATCAAGCTTTTGAACTTCAAGGCTCAGATCATGATATTAAACTGGGGACTGAGCTACTGAGTTTTCTCTTTTACAGGTTTGTTTTCAAATCACTGTCCCACTGCACGGCAGCACCCAGTTCCCTGCATTATAAATTACTCTTTGGAGTAAAAATGTTAAAAGATGTTTATTGTTTACAGAACAAAGTGAACAATAATAAAATAAGAAAAGTGTTGTTTTTTTTAAATAAACAGCCATTTTTTAAATTAATATGTACATTGATGTTGGTTCTCAGGCTGTTGTTCCAATTTAGAGATTGCTGGACATTTATGGCCAAATGTGTTTCTGGGTCAGAGGGCAGCTTCCAAAGACATTTTCTATTATATTGTATCCATTATTATTTTAACCCTAATACTGGATTCAAGTGAAATACCCAAATACTTTAGTGTGGCAAATGACCACTTTGTGAGCTTGACTCGATCAGCACAGGTGTGTTTGCTATAACATTATAAGAAAAATAGCACTTAAAGTATTTTTTGTTGTCTGAGCCTATTTTTTAATACTTGCAAACAATGTAATGTCTTTGAAAAAAAGTTGCTTGTGGCCTTATTTTGTTTAATAGATAGTATGCCTGAAAAAATACAGGAAAGCGGTGGATCCATGACACCTTCGTCAGGTTAATAAGCTTCGGCTACCTTGTAGGAGCAGGGGATGCTGTACTCTTGACAGCGGTCGTTGATCCAGGTATTCTCCCAGGTGCTGCGGTGGCTCTGTTCGTAGGTGTAGCAGGCTAACAGGGTGACCAGTGGGACCAGGTAGAGGCAGCTAAACACACCAATGCGGATCATGAACTTCTTCAGCTTCTCCTGGTTGCGCTCGTCATGCTGGATGACCTGCCGGACATGGTTGAGAGAAACGATGCCCGCCAGGATGAGGAAGAGGCCGACCACGACGCCCACGCACAGAGGAGCCAGAACAAAGTAGCGCAGAGCGTCCAGGTCGTAGAGCCCCACGAAGCAAACTCCACTGATGTTGTCCCCTTCAACCTTGTTCAGTGCCAGGAGCATGACAGTAAGCGCTCCGGGGATCCCCCAGGCAGCAGAGTGGAACCACACCTAAAGACAGGAGAACACATGGATAGTTTTATTGACAGCATCCAAAAATTTCCTTTGTTCATTCAACAACCTTTACATTCTGTATTTCTTTGCTGTTTGCAACTAGCAGATGATTATAAAAAGATACGTACAGCTTTCTTCTCTATGGCCTCACAGCTCCACTTGGGTCCAGCTGCCAGGAACCAGGTGATAGTGAGTATGACCCACCAGACGATCCCGGCAATGGAGAAGAAGTAGAGCAGCATAAATAGCAGAGTGCAGCCTTTGCTCTGAGAGCCCAGCACCACTGTATCCACACTGGCGGGATGAGATGCTTTTATACAGGCAGCGTTGTTCCCCAGCAGGAAACCAATGAAGTATATGAGGGACACGAAGCTGTAGCAGACAGCGTAGAAGATTATGGGGCGCTCTGGGTAGCGGAAACGCTTGACATCGATGAGGAAAGTCAAGAATGTGAAGAGCGTGGCACCCAGGCAGATGATGGAGCACACGCCGATGAAATTCTTGGCAAATTCAATATCGTGTGGTTTGAAGTACATGTTGGAGCAAGGTGGGGCACAGTCCTGGGCGCCCAAAAAAGATGATCCGTGGCCTGGTTTGGTCTTCAGCTGCAGTGGGCACCAGAATCCGAGGTCCCTCTTAGCTGATGAAAAGCTCATTGGTGTGGTAGAAGGAAGCAATGAACCACCAAAAAGGCTACATGAATCCAATCTAGTTGAAAAAACAAACAAACAAATCCTTCAATGGACTGATCGAGAACCACTGGTGTTGCTCTTGTTGATTGTTTGTAATTTTGTTTTTCTTACTTGTTACACTGAAGCTCAGGAGGCCAGGTAATACCAAAGACTCGGATATCCTCCTTGCAGTCAGACAGAACGGCCTCACAATCCTCTCTGCATGGAGGAATCACAGTGTTCTCCTCGGTGCATTCTGGGATAAAGGCTCGGCACAGGAACTGGTGGACATCTGGAGAGCAGCGCAGGTTTGCCAAGGGCATGAATGGCTGGAAATAGAGAGACAAATTGTATTGCTTTCAAAGCAAGAACCAGTACTCAACCTGTGAATTTGACCTTTTATCACTCCAAATCCACACGAACAATTTCATTATGTCTGTATATAAATATAAATGCTGTGGCCATGAATAGGAATAAGAGAGATTAATAACTGAGAAGCTAACGACACAATTTAATGTTTATTGTTTTAGACATTTCCCCAGAATTTTACAGTATCTCGTGAAAATTTGCATACCTCTTGAGGCCTGCAAGATGGAGAAAAAAATATTAAGAAATGAAATTAATTTTGTTTTACCTGGTCATAATAAACCTTATATGAAAGAAGCGATGATGATGGCACCCAAGTGTTTTTTGCTTCATTTTAAGGGGTTACAACCCAGTGCATAGGAGTATTAACTTCACTTTGTTGACCTGCAGTGATCTATAGCACCAAACAAAGGGGCCCATTCACTGGCTGGGATATTCTTCCGTTTCAGCACACTGGTCAAAGCTTGGGGACTGAGATGTGGGGGGTGTGGTATAGGTGGCAGGAAATGACTGCACGGATGTTTGAAAACACACAACGACAGGCCAGTGGGGCTGGAATGCACATAGCTGTTGATAGGTTAGGCCACCACTGAGCCACAGTATTAGTATGTCTACAGTTCAGAATGCATGGATTTATCAGTGGCATACACAGCATACACACATACCAGCGAATACAAGTCCAGGTCACTTCCATGCTTATCCTTCTAAATCCTTGGATTTTGAGTAAATTAATTCTTTAGACTCCCTTATAATTGCATCAATCAGAATACTTGCTAACTCTGCATGAAAACCATGTGGATGTGGTAACCAATTCTCTATGTTGAACCTCATCAACCATTATCAGACCAACATGCATGGACCAACTTCTGTCAGTCTTTACAGCTAATGTTTGTACAAAAACACACACATACACTCCGACACAGTCCACTATTCAATGTTTCCTCTCCTCTTTTTTTCCCTTAAATCCAGCCTGGCACTAGGCCCGTGTCTCTGGGGCCTGGGCTTGCCCCCTCTGACAGTAAGCGTCCTTGTTTCTCTCCTGTGGAGGTCTTGGACTCCTTCTCAGTGAGCTCTGCATTGCTCAACAATCTGACCTTTATTTGCTTTACGGCAAAGTTACTGTAAAAACTGCCCTCATTTCAAAAAGCTTCAACCAGGATCAGTCAAGCTGATTTGCTCTTTATGGCAAAATCCTCTGCGGATAATTTCATAGCAAAGTACTCCAAGGATTAACAGTATGAAAAAATGTCCAGAAAATCACTTTTCAAACTTTTACTTCAACTTTTAAGACCTTCAAATGTTCCCTGTCCGTTACACTATGTCAATTAGTCTTTCCATTCTCTTTGTATTTCAACATTTAAAACTTTTTCTCTTTCAAAAGCTGGCAAACACAGTTGGAATCTGGGACCAAGGACGGAAAAAGGTTAACCCTCCTCCGGAAAATCCTACTGATATGCTGGACTGGGCCCATGCTAAAGTAGAAGTCTGCTTGATTACAGCGTCAGGACTTTGTGATAAATCACTGCATGCTTTCAAAGAGAGCTATGTATAGTATGTAATGTTGAATGAAGGCCAGAGAGTGTAAGCCTGTCACCTGGGAGACAGAACTGCAGAGGTAAGACTCTGTACAGGGGGGAAATGAGTGAGAGATTAACAGAGATAATACTCATTGTGGTATGCACGTTAGGCTTTGTGTGAGACTGGGTGTGTCCCTCCCCTTCCTCCAGAAATCAAAGGCCCCTCACAACAAAGTCGATGAAGTTGCCCGTGGCCAAGGTTGCTGTGAAATAAGAAGCCTCTACCTTTGCCAGATGCCACACAAAGGACTCCTTCAACAGATCACTGTTCACACTCAACACTCTGACACCAAATGTGTGTAACCAAACCCTGGCCTTCAGGAATGCCAGGACACTGGATGCATCTACTCCAGAAAATGAGTTCACTTCTGATGAGAGACACAAGACAACACTAAATCTAGAGATAAATTAGGAAAACTTGCATTTTTAATTTAACTGCCATTTTTCTGTGCAAGAAACTGTAAATTATGATGATATTGTGACAATTTAGCTTTTTTTTTAAACTTGTTTTCAGAAGGGGTAAAATATTCAAGTGTGGTCAGTGTTTCCCATGGTAACTGTTGATGGGCATCTGAGCGCTCAGAGACTTGTTGTCAAAGTTAATGGTGCACGACTGGAGCAAGTCATAGCCCTGTATAACCTAAAAACAATGATCTTTTCCCCTTTTTAACCATTAGCGATGGAAAACCACTGCTCCTTTAGATATTTAGAGGACCGGCCCAGTTTGTAATTTACTTGCAACATAGAATTTAGCCTTACTCACAAGAAAGTAAGCTAACTAGCATTACTTTTGTTGTGTTATTTATAAACCTATTCCAATAATTGGCAGCCCCTTACACCCAGTGCTGTGTTAGTTCTAGTTTCTATAAGGAGGGTGTTTAGAGAGTTTGTGGTATCTATGTCAATGACAACAAAACATCCTGCAATCCCAGCACTCAGGTGGCACAGGGCAATGTATAGAACCACACATTAAGTTTTTAAAGGTGCTCAAGGTGAAGCAGCAGCACGAGCAGCAATATTATGAAATATTTTTCTGACGCATTTCCACAAATA
>JAOWBC010001592.1:4313690-4349346 GCA_028566105.1 Hypoplectrus providencianus
AAATACCCAGAGGAATATTATTCTCCTATCATATATGACTAAGAAAAGCTTCTCTTTTTAGAGAGCATAATGTGTGCATATTTAAATGCACAAACAATTACATTTTGGTGCTGAAACTTTAGAGTTTTGACTTTAAGAAGGACTCGTAGTCTAGGAGGTGCAGTGGATTCATTTCACAGAGTGGTGTTTGTGCTTTTACTTTGGCTAAGTAAAGGCTCTGGATACTTGTTCCACCACTGCACCAAAGGCAGAAGACTTGATCATTTGTGGGCGATGCATATCTGTACCAAATCTCATGACAATATATCAAATTAGATCATTTAGTCTGGCCTCAAGTGGTGAATTAGCCAACCGCTATCTCCATGTTCTCTTAACTGACTCAGAAACTATTGTCAACAGCCCAACTTAGTGAATTCCCCCAGCATAAGACTTTCTTTATGCTCTTACTCATTCAGAAATGTCTCTGTCTTTTTCACGCAGGCTTCTACTTAATCATCTGTCTAAAGCCATTCACACAAAGTTAAACCAGTTGAATATCTCCATGCTCTCTCTAAGCTGATCATATTATTGCTTTCAAACTATGAAATGATTCTCTGTGCTGCTGTGAGCTGTCATTTCAGTATGAACCCCACTCACCTCCGCTCTCCTCCTGATACCGAACTGTAATGTCATAAAAAAAACAGACACTAAAATGCTGTAAAGCAATGAGTCTGACAATGAGCTGCTGCAGTGAAACTGAGACTAAAGTAGAAAAAAAAAACCCTATTGACCTTGTTTGTCTCCTCTGGACAGATCCTGTTGGAGCCAGCGGTGATCCAGGACGTCCTGTCTGCAGGCAGCCACCTTCAGCTGCTGGAGCTCCTCAGCCTCTGCTCACACTACCTCATCCAGGTACACACACACACACACACACACACACACACACACACACACACACACACACACACACACTGTGAGGAGTCATAAAAGAGGAATCAGAGGAATAATTGCTTTACACTACAGAGTCCTCATCAGGTTAACAGAAACCGTGTAGTATCATGGAGTTCTGAGAAGTGTTCTCTCTCATTTGATCCTGTCTGCAGGGAATATTAAGAAAATGTACAAGTGGGCCACTTAGCTTCAAGTGGAATGACTTTTATATTACGACTATTCCCACACATTTTACAATCCAATTCTCAACTGCACCAGAAACCAATAGGGATTCACCTTCAGACTAACAACAGGACCAGGATTTATGGTGTACCAGCATCAACGACTAGCAGAAACAATCGACCGCTGTCAGGCTGTAGCAACATTACATTATTCATTTATATACATGTTTTTGACTGTCACTTGGGTAAAACATGTGCAATACAAGACATGACCTGACCGCAGAAAAAGTATTAACAGGTGAAGGCATCCAGATATTTGTGACCCCAAACCCAGGTCATAACAGAGGAAGTTGTGTGTAAATAAGCATTGCTTATAATCCTCCTTTTCAAAATTCTGCACAAAAGCAGTGAAGACAGAAGTGAAGCCAGCACTGATAACAGCTACAGTAACATCAACAAAGAAAGGGTTCAGTGTTTAGGGAAACACACAAATTGGTGGTGTTATGTGCTCGGCTGGGTGCAGTTACTTCTTGCACTTGGTGTAAGTGTGAGAAGAGTTGCTGGATTTTTTTTTTTTTTTTTTACCTTGAGACAGAGCCAGACAAGCTGGAGTGATATCATACTTATCATCTGAATCTTGGCAAGCCAGCAAAGAAGTATCTTCCAAGATATCAAACTATTCCTTCAGGCTAACATCATTGCAAAGACATATGCTAAAAGTAATTAATGCACAAATAAGTGGAAAAACCTCCACAGAGAGGTTAAAGGTTAAAGTCAGCCAGAGACTGAAACCCTGCAGCCGGTACAGATTCATTCTGTTGCTCAAGGACACTTCAGTGGGGTGGCTGCTTGTCAGCTGAGGTGCCTGAGTCCAGATCTGTTGAAGAACTAGGCCACCCTGCTGCTGGTTTTATGTATTTTATCACGGAGACTAAGATGGATCTGTTGGAACAGAGGCAAAGCCAGCCTACTGTCCTCTGGGTCCACGGCCAAAAGCTGCAGAAGATAAAGACAAATCAGGTTGTTGCAGAGCAGACGCACTCTGAGGAATTTCACACACTGTTTTATAGGCTTCCATGGAATTCAGGGCAATAATCATGCAGTAATTTTAGACTAAATTGCATACATATAAACACTCCATAGTACTAATTATATTTACTATTTCATCTTGTGCATTTGAATTCCTGCCACCAGACTTTTATATTTTTTTACTCTGTGTTTTACCATCATAGTCCCTCCAGTTGCAGCACAATAGAAAAACTAGCTCAAATGTGCCATCTGGTGGCTGCAGCTGTTACTGCGTTGCAGCGATCAGACTGTACCTGCTACAGACAAAGCAGCAATCTCCTGTTGATGTTTTTGTTTACTCATCTCTTCACCTGTTAACATCCTTGTTTTTCAGATCGCAATGCTGCTGACTTTTTCATTTGGTTTGTGTGCATAGTGGGCACTCCCGCTGACCAATAACATTGATTTTCCAATACACACTGCACCAATTGATTGAAAATCAGATACATCAGCCCCTCAACACCATCCACCTCCGATATAATGGATAGTGATGTGCAGAATTCAGTTAACTGAATATTGAATAACTGGTCGATACTACACTTGCTGCGTGTAGAGCTGTAACTGCTAGATCTGCAGTGGTTCCTCCTGACTGGTATCTATACATGTGATAGCTGCTGTTATTTGTAGAATCATCATTTTAATGTTAGATTACAGAGAATAATTGTATTTTAATTAACAATTTTATTTTTTACTACTTAAAAATGACTCCATATTGATGTGGAGGTTTTTGGTGCAAAATGTCTATGTTAAAGGCGTACTCTGCAGGAATCGCTGCACTGTTTTTTAATCACACGTTTATACAAAGCCCCTCCTCCCCCACTCATGAAAAGTGAAAACCTATCCCAGACAGTGCTGTGTCTGCAATTTTCATAAAACCTATACCTTAAAAAGTTGTGACACTTTGAAATCTAGAAAAAACAAACAGATTGCAACAATTCAGAATTTCGAGTCTATATATATTTTTAAAAGAATGTTGTAAGTGTGTACAGTAAATGCAGTGCGTTTTTGCAGTTCCTCAAGTGAATCTTTGTAAAAAGAAAAGGATAAGCAGAGTATTGCAGAATTAGCAAATTATAGCATTATTTATGATTTAATAAACATAAGAACATGAATGGAAGCAGCTAATAGCTTTATGCCAGAATGCTGACGCCCAAAAGCAACCAGAACACAACTAAATGAGAAGAAGAAATGCAGGTAGAAGGAAAGGTCTCCGCAGATAAAGACACCAACACGATTCTGGGTAGTGTGATCTGTGAAAGGGATGATTTTTGTACAATTTTATTATTATTATTTTTTTTTTACTTTTTTGTCTCAGGAAAACCTTGCATAGTATACCTTTAAGAACCAGGTTGGTTTCCAGGTTGAGTACTAGCTGATGCATGTTTGTCCTGTATGTGCTGAGGGACAGCCAGGAGATGGCAGTCTAATTCTACTAACTAGGTCTCACATCTTCCCTCCTTTACCTCTCTCTCTTTCTCTCTGCCACTCTCTGTCTGTTTCTCCATCTTCAGTTGGTATCTGTAATAGTACCATTTAACTCTCAGTTACTATTGTACAACTATACACAATACTGTGTATGTGAAGCCAATGTATGTATAGATTTATATCAGAGATGTCAATGTCCAAAAAAATCAAAAACGAAACAGAAGAAATTGCTAAATATTCAATATTCTCATAAAATGATTTATTCTTATGACCTTATGAAAATGACACATAATACAATTTTGCATCCTCACTAAATCGTTGAATTGAAGAGATGTCATATTGTGCTTTTAAACGGTTTATGGTGAATATGTGACTATGAATATTTATGTTTGTGTGTTCCCCCTGCAGGAGCTGAGCAGCGTGAACTACCTGGAGCTGTACCGCGTGGCTGACCTGTTCCACCTCCCCGCCTTAGAGGAGGCCGTGGTGGGCTTCCTGGTGGAGCATCTGTCTGAGCTGAGCCAGAGCAGACAGGATGAGGCCCTGCAGCTGCCCTACCGCCTCCTCAGGGAGGTGCTGAAGAGCGACCGCCTCACTTCTCTGAGCGAGGAGGAGATATGGAAGGTACTGGAAGGGTGTGCTCGTGTGTGTGGTCATGCATGGGATGCATGAGTCAAGTGTTCATGTGTAGTGTTATGGTAATGTTTTGAGAGTTTTGTGGCACTAAACTGCACACACATGGATAAAAATGCATGTCATAACACACAGCACACACACACACACACTGATAAATAACAGATTAAAGACTGCATGTCATACAGTTTATATTAATGCGCATATGCATAATAAAGGACAGTTTAACTGTGTGCACGTGTGAGGGACACATGTGTGACGTATGTTAGTCCATGCATCCATGTGAGCATGCATGTGTGTGTGTGTGCATGAACCGCCAGGATTGTGGAGTGAAGCGGCAGTGCGGGGTGGAGACTTACTGTTTTGACTGTTCATTTGCACCAATCAGCCTCCCCCCTTCCGCCCTCCTCCTCCGATCTCTCCCTTTCTGTCTTTCTCCCCTTCTCTTCTCTGATTAGGCCCACCGCGGCTCCATCAGGGCCCCAATCCCCCAGCTGTCACTCGGCCGCCCGTCTGATTGAAAACAATCAGGCCTCTGATGGCACAATTACCCTGACCCTTTAGCCAGCCGCCGCCGCCATAATCAGCCTCTGATTAGGCTGCTTTGGGCCTCCTTCACTTCGCCCAGAAGGTTAATTTGGGCATCAGACGGAAGCGAACGGCAAGCGGGGACCGTCGTCCGAAAGGGTGGGGGGGTGAGGGGGGTACGCACGCCAATACCGGACCGATATAGCTTGGCAGTCAATCATCGTCACTCAGAGTTTTCTTAGAGTCTCTCACGCTCTGGAAATCACATTTTCTCTGGCTTTGTTTTTTTTTTCCCACTCTTCTTTCTTGCCATCCTTTGCTCTGCCTTTCTGTAGCTTCCCCTCCTCCCCTTACCTCTCTTTCACTCTCTCTCACCCTGACTCTCTCTCTCCCTCAAACACACACACACACACACACACACACACACACACACACACTCTCACACTTTCTCTTTCAGAGCGCAGGGGAAAGGAGGGAGAAGGAGTTGATTTATTCTGTGCCCTGAGGAAGTTGCGTGATGCAGCGTGACCTTCACAGTCAGCTGCCGTAGTGCACACGCTCACACACACTCTCAGAAACACACACACACGTACTGTCACTTCAGAGCAATGAGGAGGAGAGAGGCGGGGTGAGCGATAGAGAGAGGGAGGTAGAGACAGGAGAGTGGCACAGATACCACAGAAAGACAACCCTGACTTCAGTGTTTGTTGCATATTCACACCTCTGGAGAGGATTGAAGGGGAAAGCTTTCCAGGACGTGCTGAGTATTTGTCTTTACATCATACACCAAGTCTGTGTTGTGATTTCTGGTGTGATATTGTGAATCCTTGTCTGAAAACAATATGTTGCCAGTCTCCACTGCCCCTAAAAACCTGTCTTTAATCAGCCTCACTAAATGGTTTGTCTCTGCGAGGATTACGTCAAAAACCACTTTGTTTTTCCTGATAATGGTATCAGTGATCTCCAGTCATCTCGCCCACATTCACACCTCGTGGCAAATAAATAACCTTCCTCCGCTCTCAAGTTCAATTAAATTCTCTGCAACCCAGTTCCCCTGCATTAAACAAAGGAAGGTGCCTGTGGATATTTACAGGCTCTATATTGAATGCTGCTGATTAATAAATATGTGTGTGTGTGTGTGTTTGTGTGTGCTGGCAAGTATGGAGGCAGAGCTGTCTTGCCTCAGACTTGCCATAATAGCCTATAGGTGTCTAGAGTTTCTCTCAGATATTCCTGTATTGTTTCATGCGTTCCTCTCATCTTTCATTCTTTTCACCCTGGCTTCATACTGTCTCTACCTAACTTCTTGTCTTGCTTTTTCTTTCCTTCTTTTTCCCTTCTTGCTTTGTCTGAATGTTGTGTTTAAAATAAAAAAGACATTTAATGATGTTTTCCTCGGAAGAAGAAACAATGCTGATTTGGTTCATCTCAGGTTATCAATTTCTTTTTCTTTCTTTCTTCAAGTGCAGATGCCCCAGGTGTTTATATTCTTCACCATAGCATAGCTCTGATTGTCCTTTGCTCAGAAAACAAGTCGACAGACCTGATGAAGCACAGACTTTTTTAAAACATCAGCAGCCAACTTGATTCTTTTGTTTCAGTTGAATCATAGAAAAATCTGTTTATTTTGGGCACATACGTTTGAATTGCATTCAGCATGGCACTGAAAATAAGCTTTTTAGAGGCTGACTGTGTGTTGTCTTGCAGAATCAAATGACAAATTATAATTTTGTGACTTTTTACACCTCTCCTCATGTTTCAGTTATTTCTGCTTTTTTTTTTTTTTTTTTTAATCTATTTACTGTATTTACGTCATAGCCAAATCTTTTGTGTTTGAGTATGTTTTTGATGGGTTGACAATGGAAAGAAATGTTAATGATTTCATTGCCTACAGTGGTTCTTTTCATGTGAGTTACCTGCATTTAGGGCTTGTTTTTAGCTCATCTGGTTGCCAGAAAAGCCTTTGCTATGTAACTGAAGCAATTGTTTAGGTTGTCAGGCTGGAGGAGTAAATAATCAGCAATCACCGATGATACAAAACAGTCATTGGTGCAGTAGTATGAGACACATATAGAAACAGACAAACAGAGAGACAGCCACGTAATGTATGAGCCCCACAAGGCTTAGGTCTGGCTGCCATTTCAACAACAAAACATTTGTGTCATTCTATTTTTAATGAAGACCTGAGAAGAAAACATTTACTTAGAAACGCTCAAAATTCCTGTAAGTCAGATGTGGAGACTGTCCTGTGACTGATGCCCCTTTTCCAATTTGAGCCATTGCCAGTGCAAAATCCTGCTCACATTTAAAAAAAGAAGAAAAAAGCAAAGATAAAACAACCCCACACCATTTCCGTTCTTTAACTTTATATTCTTTTGCTATGGTAGGAACTACTGTTGAATCGGCCTATAACTCACAGTTCTTCTCATTCACTCTCCCTCTAGCTGGTCGTTCTGTGGCTGGAACACGACTGTCGCTACCAGTACACTGAGGATCTACTCCAACACGTCCGCTACGGCCTGATGGACGTCCCCACCCTGCACCACCTTGCCCGTAGCCACTCTCTGGTCCAGTCCAGCCCCACTGCTGCCTCCCTTGTGGAGGAGGCCTTGGACTACCACCACGCCACCTTCGCCCAGCCCCTCCGCCAGTCAGCCCGCACCCGGCCTCGCTTCCAGTCCCTCACCCTGTACATAGCAGGCGGGCGGAAGCGGGAGGTGAGCAGGGTCAGGGAGCTGCGGTACTTCAACCCGGCTGCACAGGAACATGTACGGGTGGCGGGAGGGTCGAACTGGAGCGAGCTGGCGCCCATGCCTACTGGCCGCAGCCACCACTGTGTGGCTGTCATGGGGAACTTCCTATTTGTTGTGGGTGGGGAGGTGGAGCACGCCACTGGGAGGACGTGTGCTGTAAGGACTGCCTGTCGATACGACCCCAGGGGAAACTGTTGGACTGAGATTGCCCCCATGAAGGCCTGCAGGGAACACTTTGTCCTGGGCGTGCTGGGTCAGTACCTGTACGCAGTGGGGGGCAGGAACGAGCTGAGGCAGGTGCTGCCCTCTGTGGAGCGCTACTGTCCCAAGAGGAACAAATGGATGTTTGTCCAGCCCTTCGACCGCTCACTGTCCTGCCACGCCGGCTGTGTGGCTGACAGCCTGCTCTGGGTCTCAGGTATACAGAGACGAGCAAGACTCCAGATACTCTCTCACATATATTATATATACCTCCATAATACAGCTTTATGAGCACACACAGACACACTTTACAGGTTTTACCTATATCTTTTGCTCTCTTATGAAAGCCAAAGGTGTTTCTGTGTGTTACAGGTGGGGTGACAAACACAGCTCAGTACCAGAATCGTCTGATGGTCTACGACCCAGAACAGGTAACTCTGAACTGATGAGATCTCTTTTGTTTTATGAAACATATAAGGTCCATTCAAGTTTTATAAGACTCCAAATTATACATATCATCTGGAATATTACATTACTACTGATATGAAATAACCAGTGTACTGCTCATGTGACAGACATAAACTCTACGTATGCTTCCTATGGAGCGCTTTCGAAACTTTCAGCTCATTGTTGTTGTTTACAACCTGAAATTTGGAAGTTTAAACTCACTCTGCTGCTCTAATTATCACTGTTTCCAGCAGCAGCAGACAGCTGTATTTAATCTACTGTGCACAGTATCTGTGCTGAATCAAGAGTTTGTTACTAAGATAGCAAGTAGTTGGTTTGATGCATTTTGGCAGACAAAAAGCTAAATGTTGCCTCAGTAGAGACCAAAACAGAGCCAAAGGAGAGTAGAGAATACAATGTAACACAGCATTTAAACCTGGCCCCTCCTCCAAGACTCAACAAAAGTGAACGCAAACACCAAATTCCCTCCTCGT
Source organism: Hypoplectrus providencianus (assembly GCA_028566105.1). NCBI lineage: Eukaryota > Metazoa > Chordata > Actinopteri > Perciformes > Serranidae > Hypoplectrus > Hypoplectrus providencianus. Next base: position 4,322,331 of record JAOWBC010001592.1, read on the forward strand.
GCTCGGATTGTGCTGTCAAAAATTGCTGCAAACAGCAAAATGAAAGTGAAGAGAATAAACAGGCAGAGTCCAGGTCTGCAGATACAGACACTGCCACATGCCGTGACTGGGTCATAAGTAGTGATTGAGAAGGATTATTTTTGAGTCTTTACATTGATTTTTTGTAGTAAACTGCTAATACATTCGTACTACATCAGCTCGTAGTGTTGTGTGTACAGCTCATTGTGCTGCCACCAGGTGGCCAACTATGTTATTACCTTCAACACCACCATAGGGTTTCATTCAGTTCCATACCTGGTCAAAACAGCAGCAGCACTTTAAGAACTTTTAAGAGGCAGTTTACCGTCAGACTACTGTGTTGACATGGCATGTTTCCATATTCTGGGTGAAAAACCAGGAGAAGAACAACAATCCACTGAAACTGTTTCTTCATGCATTCTACAGACAGTTTAAAAAGCCTGCAAACTGGCAGCAGCGTTACCAGTTATCACCGTCTGCCATAAGCGTGTTGGCCTGATAGTCTCAATACTATAAGTGTTGCTATAGTTTTGACCCTTAAAGGCTGCCTTCCCTTCTCCATTCACCTTGCAAGTAGGTGACTTTGTGCCAAAAACTCCCACACTAATTCAGTTCTGTACAGTCAGTTGTCAGACTCACTGTCTCCTTTCTTGTGTAACATCATCATATTAAAAACTAAACATGATGTACTCTATCTACTGATTTGCTTATTTAGCTGCACCTGTGCTTCTCCATTTTGTACGTCACTTTTTCTGCTGTTTGCTGTACATTTAATTATTGAACCATCCTGGATAAGCTATCTGATGCTTTTTTTCCTCATCCGAATAACAATGTAAGGATATAGCAGGGTATCCTTTAGTGTCTGGACTGTGAAAAAAAACATTAGCGTAGAGTTAATCTAAGGTCTGCATTCATGTTAGTCAGAATAATATTATTATTAAGAGGTGATGCATTGAATACATTTGAAAAGAACCCACTTAAACAACATCAATGAAACAATAATGACCTTTTTCAGGAAATGAATGCAGACGTTCTGTTCGCTGTGATGGATTATACAACAGGCAGGTGTCAAGAGTCTGCTAATTGATTTTCAAACCATATGGAAATGAATGGAAACCAATGGCATTACAGTTCAGTAGTATTTCCATCATGTCCAATTGTATTTGCAAACTTTTTAAGAAACAAAAACAATACTTTTACAGGTCCTTCAATGTAAATCATGCCAATATTCACTGATAAAAGCTTTTCTTTCATAAATAGTGTTAGCAAACATATATACACCTATATATATTATGGAGCAGTGTTCGGTGTATCATGGATGAGAATCAATTTAATTAAATATCATTTCTGTATATGATTCTCAGTGCTTACTGTAGAGGAATGTAGTCAGCTGCAGTTTCTGTTTGTGTATGTATATGAGCCAGCTGTTAAAGAGGGCTGGATCTTGATGAGGCCGTATATAGTATGGAGGTATGCGCTGTGTATATGTGTAAGGTGCAGATCCATATGGGTCCGTGTTTGTACATGTTGGCGTCGAAGCGAGGGAATGAAGAAGCGAGTGAAAGAGAGAGGGAGAGAGTCTCATTTGTATTCACCATGAATCTACATTCACCTGCCAGAGCAACAGCAACCCCCCACCCACTCTACCCTCAACAGATGGCCACCCGTCAGCTCCCAGCAGACGCACACACACACACACACACGCATACTCACTCTCATTCTCTGCCTCAATCAAACACACACACTGACACAAAATAAGCTTCGACACACTTAGTGAAATGAGCAGGGATCCTCGGTGTAAAATGGAGTGGCTCAAACATATGATTAGAAATAGGGAGGGAAGTCATTAGTACAAACCAGAGCTCCAGTGTCACGTTATTTATCTAGCACTGAGCATACATCAATTACCCATGCATGGATATGCTTAAATATTAATCTTCTTATTCATCCTCCTTTCATTCCCACCCTCTCTGTTTCTCCCCCCCTCCCTCCCTCTTCGTACTACATCTCACCTCCTTCTCATCTGCATCCAATCATTCTCTTCCTTCTCTCTTCCCCTCCATCTGCCTTTCCCCTAATCCATTCCCCACCACCTCCACCTCCTCTCCAGGACCAGTGGCTGGCCCGCAGTCCCATGTTGCAGAGGCGAGTTTACCACGTCATGGCGGCCGTGAGGAGGCAGCTCTACGTGCTAGGCGGCAACGACCTGGACTACAACAATGACCGCATCCTGGTCCGCCACATCGACTCCTACAACATGGACCTGGACCAATGGACGCGCTGCTCCTTCAGCCTCCTCACGGGTGGGCAAAGTGAACAAACCACATATGTGACCATGCATACACTTTCATATTTATGCTGCAGGGATGATAAATCAGTTGATGGTAACCACTTGGCCAACCCTCTGCTCTGTCACTGTTGCTATGGACAGAAACAGGTGGATGTCACACTGAAAATGGCTACAAAAGATAACTTAATAACATTTAAAATGTCTTCACTTTCTTGATGAGAGTTAGATGATGATAATGATATCACTGGCAGCCTATTATGTGACAAATGAGGTTTTGACTAGCAGGCATTTAGAAAGATGGACATGGGAAATAAGGTAATATATCAGATAATAATAATAACAATTCACTTTATTGCAGCTCTTCAACTTTCTGTGATCCATCCTCAGCCCTAGAACCAACCTTATGGAAGTTTTAAAGCTTCTGCAAGCAGTAATTTTATGTGAACACTGGATCAAATGTATTTTTTGTCTATGAGAGATGTTAAAGATAATAATCACCAGGCTCTGCAGTTCCCCTTAGCTTTAAAGGGATAGTCTGGATGTTTTAAAGTGGGGTTGTATGAGTTACTTATCCACAGTCAGTGTGTTACCTCCAGTAGGTAGCGCTCTGCACGCCCCCCTTTGCAGGATTAGCAGCACAGAAATTAAGTGATGTACTGTTGTGGACAGGGGCAGCAGCAAACTTACCTGGCCAGACTGTGCTTTTGTCTTCACAGCCATCAGACTCCATTGAAAAAAAAAACAGTCATTTTAAACAGCAGAAGGCTCCTTATATGTTAGCAACAGACATATGTATCAGAGGCACAGGAGGCATTAAATGCTATGGCTGAGTATTCTGCCGTGGGACTTCAGTGCACCAATGACAATATTATTCTTGTTTAATGCTTGTAAAACACTGTAAACAAAATATTACCCATTTCACAACAACCATTTTCATACTTGCCAAAACACACTAAAAACTATAGGGGGACTTCAATACAGTATATATCTGTTTACATATGTAACATCTAACTTGTTTATTCAAACTGTAACTTTGATGGTAACTTGGTCATAAATATTTCTTGTTTATAGAGAAGTTTTCAGGGGTTTTAATGCCAATTAACCTCAAACGCAGTGTATTTTTAATTCCAGTAATGTACTGTATGTGGTACATAGGTTGAGTAAAGCTCTCTGCTTATCCTCCTCTCATTAGATAAAAACACAGCCCATAATGCCTCCCTGCTGGTTGTGAGTAGGCGGTAGGATGATACACAATGTAAACACATATATCCCGACTTTAGACCCGTGGGCATACTGCAGCTATAGCCTCCAGGCTGGTGGAGGTGGAACGCCATCCCACCTCCACCCGCCTGCTGCTAGGCACTCGAGACACAATCATCATGCATGCATATACTGTAGGATGTGGTCGTACTCTCTCATTCCGTGTAAAAGACGTCAATGAATGCTGACAGAGTTTAAAGTTCAGGTCTCTCTCCTCCTGTATGACTCCTCCTATGATATCTGTGAAAGTTTAAGACAAAGTCAGAGGAAGGAGAACAGCAGCTCAATCTGGGCTCTCGCCCTTGCCCCATCTTTCTCCATTTATCTCTCTCTCTCTGTGCCTCCCGGGGGGACGTGGAAGTGATATTGTCAGAATGCCCTCTGCTTGGCACAGTGAAGCATTGTGTCGGCTCTGTCCTCCCCAGGTCAAAATGAGTCCGGAGTAGCGGTCCACGATGACAGGATCTATGTGGTTGGAGGATACTCCATTTGGACCAACGAGCCCCTGGCATGCATTCAGGTGAGGGATGGACTGCTCAGATTTGGCCGTGTAATCACTGTCACACGTAACAGTTTGTCAGATAAAGAAATCTTAATTTATTTATTGGATTGATGAAATTCAAACAGAAAATAGAAAAAGCAGCTCACAAACTATAAAATAAAGACCATACATGTCTTACAGTTAAAAATGGGACAGGATCCAGAATATTTTTTTTTGCAGCCTGAACCAACATATAAATCTTGAATGTTATAAATGAATAATAAAAAAGCAGCATTAAAGATATCTGTAACAGGAGTCACATGATGTTAAAAAGCCATCAAAAATATTGTTTTGGATTGTTCGTTCATCACTCACAATCTAATAAAGTAATATTTGTTTTCCAAAAAAAAGTGATTTTAAAATATTTAAGAAAATCATCATTTTCAAGGTGACCTTACTACTTACCTTACTGTCTAATGTGCTTTTTCCTGTCATGAGTGTGCTCAGAAGCTCATTTCCACCAATGTGATCAAATAAAAAGATCCTGAAAGTCATTAGAATGATAAACTTTCTAAAAGTATGTTTTTAGAATTGCTCAGTAACAACCTAAAATTGCAATATAATGAGAAACTTTTTCAGAATTACTCACTATCTTGAAGATGTAGTATTCTCCAAGAAAAATGACTCTTTAAAAAATGACCTAGTATTCTGAAAATAATGAAACAAAAAATTCTAATAATGAATGAAAATAACGATCACAAAATTCTAAGAAACTTTACAAAAATCAGCTTATAGATTTTTGACAAGGAGGGAAGCAAGATATATTTATATCTGGCCTAAACAGTTTGGGTGATTATTAGGAAATTAATTGTATTATGTAATATTCTAATAACAAAATCATTGCAGATAATACAAAGCCAAACTTCTCAATTATCTTAACGAGCGCACCACTTACACACATTAAGATACAGTAGGGGGCAGTATGCACCTTTAAAGTTGGTATGCATCCCACCACTAAACTATCTTTTTCTGTGAAAAAGGGAAACTAATCCTTGATATATAAAGCCCTTATCCTTATTATGTATGGACCTTAGCATTGCCACTGTTGTTTGACTAATGTCCTTGAAAGTATATTATGAGGAAAATCAAATACTTCTAAATAAGTTTCCTCGTTCCAGGTGCTGGACCTGAGCTCGGAGGGGAAGGAGGAGGTTTTCTACGGGCCAACACTGCCATTCGCCTCCAATGGGATAGCAACCTGTTTCCTCCCTGCTCCGTACTTCACCTGCCCAAACCTACAGACCCTACAAGTACCCCATCACAGGATAGGTGCTGTTTAAACCGCTGATGAACAAAACGTCTGACAACACAAACTCATTACCAGTGAACGGAGGAGCCTCAACTCAACTCTGGACCGTCAGTATTTTATTGCAAACATGGCTGACAAAAACATGTACCTGATCATAGCTACCTTTCTGGAAACCTGCTATCTCTGTCACATGAGTGTACAGGGATTTCTCTAAGACCCAGATGTAATAATAATACTTTTCCTGAGCTACAAGAGCCATGCTATTCTGCAAGCTTGTACAAAAAACTAAAATACAAGCAGCTTCTGTCACAACAGTACAGCATATCTGTTGTATTTCCCCAAAGACTGAGAAAGCATTCATGATGTCCAGTGAAGCAAGTTAAAAAAAAAAAAAAAAAAACTCTTGAGGGATTATAATTCCCTGAGAAGACAGGAACAAAATGCCAATCCCATTACCAATAAGTGACTTATGGGAAGCGGACATTACTGAATTGCTCTGTTCACAGGAGTGCAAGGTTACCGTCTATAGGGCTGTGTGAGCTTTACTAGCTAAATCCACTGTATTGCATTTCCATCTAACCTCTATAATCACTTTGGTGGCCTGAAAGATGTGCAGGATGCTTTTCAAGTTATAGAGGACAAAGCTTGTTTTCTCATTGACTCGCATGTACTTTAAAACTTCTGACTAGGTGGATGACAGCCTGAAACTGAAGCTCATCAGTGCATAGATAACCATCATTTTTTAAAAATTCAAAAAAGGTAACAATTACTTGAGTTTTCTGCATTAGCAGTGACACACCACTGTATGTGTGTGTGTGTGTGTGTTATTGACCTGTGTAAGTGTGTGTGAGATTGCTCAGGACCTAAGACTGTTTGTTCCAATGAATGTCTGTCATCCTTCAGAGAATATCTGGTGAATATTCTCCAAAAAGTGTGTGTATATGATATAATAAATGTGCTGATTTACAAAACAAAAACTGCTTTGACCAAAAGAAAGAAGATGTCTATCTGCAATTCCCTCTTCTGTCCAAGATAACATGTGTCTGAAAGAATATATGGTGCATTTTCAGAATAAAGAAGCTACATAAATTCTTCTGCGGTGTATTTTATGAGGACTGTTAATAGCTAATAGCCTTTCTTTCGCTTCTCCAGCCACCTCTGATACGGCTGCAGAAAAGGAATGCAGAAAGCCGCTCAGATGAAGGGATGCATTGCAGTTTGATGAGGCTGGAAAATGACTAGCAATGACAGAAAATGGGACTTGGTGATTGTGGGAGACAGGAGTGAGACTTTTATGTGATTAGGTGCAAACTAAAGCCGGATTGCAAGAGATTGCTGCGACTTGGAAAGGCGAGAGAGGATTGGAACAAACAGTACTCCTCTCCTTTACTTTTTTTTTCTGCTACTGAACTCTTTGGGCTCGCCCACGACTGTCATCAAATCTGTAACTCAGTGCCAACCGGGTAGAGACGGATCCAGCACCTGATGGTATAAGCACAAATAGTCTGTGCTCACTTCAGCTCTCACATTCTCACTATACAACTGACACGAAATGGTGAAGAAACCTATATGAGCACATTCATATTTTTTGTCACATTTTATTTCATTAATAATGCATCAGAAAATGCAAATCGCACCTTCATTATTCATATATATACAAAATATATACAACCTGGTGATGCCTACAGTGCATGATCAGAACATATCAAGCTCATTAGTGGAAGACATTTAGACATCTTTAATAAGCTGATAAAGCATTTTAAGGCTATTTCATCCTTTGTGTTTTTCCAGCATACTATAGTGGGTTTTAAAGAAAATGGCCAGATTCACATGGGGGATCAGGGGGTGTGTTGGTGTCAGTCAAAGAGCTTATTTGTTTGAGTGAAGTTGTAAACTATAGCCAAACAATGCAGCCTTTTCCGACTGCACCTGAAAGCAGCTTCATTCATTTCAGTTAGTCAAGAAAAGATGGAGGTGCTGAGTCTTGTGTTGTAGCCTGTTCAGAAACACACTGGTCAGGGTAAATGCTTTTTCTCTTCACATGACAGAGACATACAAATGGATGTTTACTGTGTTCTCTCTCTGACATGTCTGGCTACCAGGGTGTGAAGTCAGGCTGTGTTATTCTAAAAGTTAGGTCTGTTTTAACTTTTCTGCCCCTTTATTTCCCAGCATCCCCTGCTCAGCAATTACTTCAGCCCAAACTCACTACCCCCACTCAACTGACTAAGATAACTTGCTTCATTGTCCAGCCTGATCCGAATGCAACTGAACTCAGCTAATGAAATGCATTAAGCCCTCATATTTTTGGATACCCTTTTCTGATGACCAAATTAAGTTATTTGACACCCAAAAAGAGGTTGGTATGACTAACAAGAAGTTGTTGGAGCTGCCAGCAGGTCCTGGAGCTGGTTAGTGTTTTTTGAAAAACTTTTCAGTCCACTTCCAGGCTGGTTATTTCTGCCTGCCCACTCTCTCCAAGGAGGCTCAGCAACTTCTTGTACGCACTCCTGTTACACAGAGAGATGGAACAGTCACATTAGTGGACACATCCCGAATAAAGAATACAAAGACAGAATGTCTAGACAATTTAAAAATAGTTTAAGGTGATGAATGCTGTCTATACGGCTTCCAAGATGTGATTCATGTGCGCGCTCACCTCAAGGCGATGTTCCGGCCCAGTCCTCTCTTGTGCTCAGTGTGTCTCAGACTGAGAGACAGGTTGGGAATGAGAGCTTGAACGACAGAGGGATCTAAAACAGCCACCGTCTCCAGGACACTGTATACCTGCCTGTCGTACACTCCCTCATTCTCCTCCACAAATGACCTGGGAGCATTGGGATTAGACAAACAGTAAAAACCATGCAGGCTAAAAGAGGCTTTAATGTGATAGACAGTGTTACTCCGTGCCCACATTAGAGTTGGTGCATCCAACGCCACACAGCTCTAATACAGGTGCAGATTTTTATTGCTACACATTATTGTCAATTACCGCAAGACAGCGATCATCTGGTCACACGGTCCCTCTGTAGATGCAGCAGCACATCGCTCCACCACAAGCTGTAAGGCATCTGTGCTCGTCTTCCTCACTGCACAGAAAAAAACAAGAACACACTGATACCATCAGACAGCTCTTCAGTGTTACTATAAACACTAACTTGATTGTTTTTTTCCTGTATAATTTGGCCCAAAGTGAGGATTGATGAAAACTGTAAGCATTGAGGACACGTTGGCAACCATCTTGCTGATATAAGTACTATGATGACCACATTTATTGAGTTGGAGAAGGGAAGTTGCTGCAAAAGCAGGCCTGGTCAGATTTATTTTGGAGAACAGCTTTAATCACTGTTTCTGTGATTAAACCTGGAATGAAGGACTTTTAAATATAAATGACTATCTTTAACATTCAAGCTCAGGCCAAACTATCGCTGGCAGTATGCTGGATCTCAGCATCCTGCAGTTGAGATGTCTCTATGTCCTACTCAGTGTTTCCCATACATAAACCAATGTCTGGAAACTTCCACACATTAGATAGACTTTTCAAATTATTTCAGACCAGATACAACAAATTCTAATAATGAAATTAGTCACTTTGAGGTTGTAAAAAAATGCATCCACTGATTCACAGTTGCATTTTTCCCCATCTGAAGTCTATGGGGTGAAGTGTTTTTTGGGCCTTGTGGCATCATGTGACACACTAAAGAGTGCCACTATTGCCACAATTTGGCCCCTAGGAAAATTAGCTTCAAAGCCTGGTGGTCTTCCTCTAGGCTTGTGACAGAGCAGCATCAAGGACTATGGCGGAAGATATGAAGATGTGCAAGTAATTACTTTTACTGCTAGAGAGGCGGGACAATAGTTCTGCACTGAAGCTTTAATCTAAATTGAAGTCATACATGTGCATATGTATGGAAAGCCCAGTCATCACAAATATGCACTGAACCTTCGCTGGTTGCAGCTAAAAAGGCATTAAGCAGGAAGTGGTTATTACAGGAGAGCCTGATTTTAAATGGATATATGTACATTACAATCGATGTTTGCAATGTGGAAAACATCACAGTGTGTGTCAACCACAAATTTTACCTCATACTGGATATAATAGATCCACTATGAACCTTTCCATGGGCCTGATATTGTTTTCTCAGATTACTAGTGAAGCTGCAATGAAAGGCTACTCCCCAATTGTTTGATTCCGTTTTGTTCTGTTTGTCTTATATTCTAGTTCCTATATTTTTCTCGGGGGATGTGTACTTTTGAAGTGAATGTCTGTGAAATGATATTGATCATGTAATGATGAACACACAGAGTGGCTACAGTGTATGTTGTTTATATATTTTACATTAAATTCGGATATAACAACAAACTACATAAAAAACAAAAAAAACAAAAACACAATCAAGTCATTAGCAGCACTGGTTGGAACTAAAATTGCAAGTACCACTAAAAATATAGACGACCTTAATTTAGACTTGACTGACACCATGACACAACCTCCTTCTCTACACATGAGCAAGGAGAGTGGTGAGACACATTCACATTACTCAGAGATGTGGTTATGTAGAGCACAGAAAATTCTCTTTTATATCATTAAATGTGTTTCTTCGTCTGACTGCCTGATTGCTAGACAAGGATTGGAATTCAATTGGAATTGGAAATCACTCATACTCAGTGTAGAAAAACAACACATAAGACAACACACACGTTATTTTGTAAGTACAGTATATGCATGAGCATGATCTCACCCTGCGGTTCGTTGACGAGCATCAGACAGCGCATCAGAGAGGGGAGGGGCAGAGTGAGGAGGGTGGGGTCTGAGTCACTGTTACGTCTCAGAAGCTCCAATAACAACATAAGGACAGCTGCTAGTCGAGGCGGCGGGGCGTGACCTTTAAACTGCAGGAAGCTCTCACTGTATATATAATTTTTGGAAGAAAAAAATAATATAATGGAAAAAAATAATAATATCAAGAAGAATGTTGTAAAAATTGAGTCATGTAAGGAAATATGAAATCTTAGCTGCCAAATATCAGTTTGATTTATTTTTTTAACTCTTAATATGAAACACATCACACTGGTAAATATGATTAAATGAAAAATGATACAACTGATGTCAAAGTCAGTCAACATCCCAGTTGTTGAGACCTACCAGAGCACCTCCAGAATGGTCCGCCTCAGCACCGCTCCTCTGGTGGTTGGGTTGGCCTCACAGGCACTTAGAAGCACTGGGTGGTTGGCAATGACGCCTATGGAGGGTGAAACAGGAAGGAAATGGTCCAGATATCTGCGGGTTACAGAGCGGAGCTGCTGCTTCAGGTAGGCACCCTGTGACTGAGACACACTGGAAGCCACTGACAGACCCTGCAGGAGAATAAATTAATAAAAACATCTGAGCAAATTACAGAAATGAGCTATGAAAGGGTTTTGATTTGGGTTTTGAGTCTTCTTCAGAATGGCAAAGACCTTTAGGCCTGCTGGGTGTCCTGACTGATGTGATACAGTGTGTCCTTACCTGTAAATATAGAGGCAGGCTATCCCTGAGTGCTTTGTCCTGCTGGGTGAGGTTGTGAGGAAGCAGCAGCCCGTCCACAATACGGAACAGCAGCTGCTGGGCTTTAGATGTGGCCAGCAGGGGGCTCCAGTGCCTCACTATACAGCCTGATTCAAACAGCACAAACACAGTAAGATACTCAACTGTAATGATTCCTTACTAATGTTCGGGAGTCGGACCAGAAGGTAAAAATTATAAAAACAAAGCAGCCCTGAAGTTTTGTCTTCTGTGTATAAAACATCAATGCTCTGCACTTACCAACAGCACAGTAGGCCAGCTGCAGTCCCTCTTGGTTCTTGCTGACAAGAGAAGGTTTAATGTGTTTCATGATGTCACCAATGTAGTCCAGGGCTCTGGTCACCATGGCCGAACGCTCAGACAATACCTGCAGTCCACTGTACACACTGCCTACAGCCTGACACCAGATAAGAAAATGACTTCATACTAGTATCTGCATGTAAATACAGGCTGGCAGATTAGTGGCCAACTAATGCATGTGTTACCTTGACAAAGATTTTCAGTGCTACAGTGGGATCTGGACTTGTATGGTGGAGACCCGCTCTCTGCAAAAGGCTGTCCACCTCAGGAAGTCTCAGCACAAGCCGGGTCAGTTCACACAGCTGCTCCTCCACAGCCCGGCCTGGAAGCAATGCGGACACAAACACTGAGTATCACAAGAATGGTTTATCATTCATCTCTAACACAAACACAGAAGCCTGGAGTGCATGAAGAATTTAAAACTCAGTTCTTTTCATCTGCAAAAAATATATGTTCATCTGTTTCACTGATTTTTTTCTTCCCACTTCTAAAGTCATACAAACAGGAGATAAAATAATTTAGATCAGACTTAGAAAATGAAAATTCTTGCTTTCCCTTCTGGGCTTCCATACATAGAGGTCAAGGGTAACAAGCTTAGGACTTTTTCTTTCAGATAAATGGAACAAAAGATGTTTAATTCAAAGAATGGTTTGATTTATGAGGCTTTACCTACATTTGGGTACAGAAATTGTGTTGATGGGCAAGATATGCAAACAGGCCATTAAATTATGATCCGGGTAACAATTTTACACTTAATTTTGCAGGCACTTCCTGTCTTATTTACTTCCTCTCTTGTGTCCATTTGGGAAATATGTCTATAAATTCTATAATAAACCAGAAAATCCATATACTCCAAGGTATCTAGGTAAGTGTCGCCTGGAGAATGATGGGTTGTTATTAATTTATCACATTGTAGACTCATGGGTTACCTGCTCTGCTGTCAGATCCATCCAGGTTCTTGTGATGGTGCTGTTGTAAAACACAGCGGAACCAGGCTCTCACTGACAGACTTTGTGCTGAACCAGCAGACTCACCGCTGAGCGAGGACACCAGCTCACTGGAAACGGCAAAGACAGGGTTATTTCACACAGACGTAATGTGTGCCAATATTAATGTCTGTTAATGAACATGTATATGTGAGTGTTCGTGGCAAAGATGAACGGCGGACATCAGCCAAACACACGTTAGATTGATGTCTATGTTCAAATTCATACTCTGATGCCTCATTTTGCTGGAGTGATCATATTCAATTTTTTCAGAGTGGTCATAACATCTATGTCAAGTCACAAATCTTTATTTCAAAAATAAAAACATAAATCCATTTGTGTCTTAAAAACATAAATTTAATAAATTTTTTGCAAGAATGACACCATTACCTCATTTGGCAGGCTTGGCAGGCCGGTACTTCTAAACAATAAATACAAGCAGTGTCCTTGTTCGGGCTTTATATTCATGTGAAGAACCCTAATATCACTTGGCACTGTCTGAAGAGGACCTTTGAGGCTGAAATAATCATGTTGTTTTGTACCCTTGAGTGCAATTTTGAAGATGCACTGCATTTGGTATTCTGTATAGAGCATGGGCGCAACTTCTTAATGCCTATTTTGTTAATACCAAGGACGCTCACTGTCTAATTTATTAATTAGATGCCACCCAATATACCTACAGGACTTGTTGAAAACAATTTTATCAAGTGGTATGAACCATGATGAAGTGTGATAGCTGACAGGTTCACAGGTGTACATCATCCCCGTCTGACTGAAGTGATAAAACTGCCTTGTGATTGAGGTAAAAAGGCACAAAGGGCAGCTCTCAGAGGCTAACTGTACCTGTTTTGCAGCAGATGGGGAAGGTAGCGAGTTACCAGAAGCGGGTGAACCATGTCATCCCAGCCAAAGCATTGCATGATGGACTGGACGGGATTGGGCTGAAGGTCCTGTGGGGCAGAGCGAGGCAGATCATAGGCCAACAGGGTGAAGCCTGTGGAAGATGATATTATTTCATTTTTTGTCAGAATTGATAGGAAGGTGATACAAGCATGATTAAAGTGCAGTGAAAGAAGTGTAGGCATGCGTCGTGACTTATTCTTCTAATATTTTTTTCTGTTCCCTAAATCATTTCATCCGCCTCCCTAACAACTAAAGTTCTTCTCTCTGCCAAACTGCCCTTCAAATTCTCTGCCTTCATGTAAAATGCTGGCATTAACTCAAAATTATCAGTATCGGCCATCACAAATCCATTTTGCTTGAACTCTTGTTCCAAACTCTTTCCTGCTCCCCCTCACCCTGTCCTCCTGCAGCCCTTTCTTCTCTCCACTCAGAGTCTCTTTTTTCCTCCCAGTGGGCGTTACTGACCTGCAGCAGCATCTGCCAGCTGTGCTGGTGGGGTCTGGGAGAGGCGTAGGCTGCGCAGGAAGGGGAAGAAGTGTGCCCAGAGTGCTGCAGCTACCGCTAGGTGGCGCTCTTTCACCGCACTAGTGTTACCAGGAGCCCAAGCCGAGGTGGGAGCGGACTGGACACTGCGCTGATGGACCCGTCTGGAAGGACACAGACACACACGCACAAAGAGAGCAGATAAACAAATCTATCCGATACAAAATCCAAACATAGCGCTCCCTCCTGTGTACAACTCCGCCCTCTACTTTCTCAAATCCTTTTGCTCCCCGGTTTCAGGCTTTCACTCCTTCTTCATGTGTTTTCCCTCTCTTCTCTCCTGGGGGATTACTGGGTGCGGCGGTGCGCTGCAGTGTGGAGCAGAGCCGGGTGGAGGTGGAGGTGGGGAAGGAGAGGAGGATATTATAGGCATAGAGTAGAGCCTAATGCTGATCCCCTGTACACAGACTATACTTTGGCTCTTCTGGCTCATCCCTGGCCCTGGCCCCAGCCGCTACAGCAGCCCCACAGTGGCTGGCATTAGCCCAGATAAGCAGCTGAAGGAGCTGTAATCTCATTTAGACTGGAGATGATCCTCCTGTCCCCCTCATTCGCCCGGATGGGGGTGTGGGGGAGCGGGGTAGAGGTGTGTTGGGGAAGGAGGAAAGGACATAGGAACTAGTAACCCCCCCCCATCCCATTCTCTAACATGCACTCTTGTCTGCTGCTATGGTACACACACATACACACACGCACCTCAGCAGTGCCTTCCCTTCCAGCAAGGTTGCATCTAATCCAGAGAGAGCTGAGACAATCGATTAGAGTCTGAATTCATTAGCCTCGTTACTACTGCGGAATGGGCCTTTCACACCCATCAACCCTCATTGTACAAGACATCATCAGAGACCCCACTTAATCCTCCTCACTGCGGCTCCTTACAATGTGTACACACAAACACACGTACACACACTCAGCACCAACACACCATCAGGGACCCTGTTTAACCCTTCCCCCTACTGCGTCCAACATACAGACACATAAAATAAAAGACATCATCCCCATAATGACAGAAACACATCAAACACACTGCCATACACAAGCTGAATGTAATCCATGTCCACTTTCTGTTAAAAATCCTTCGTTTTTCTCTATCAAAAGGTATAGGTGTTACTGTGGCTAAATTTCTCAGCAACCACACAGTAGTTGTCCTTGACTTTGAAAAAAAAAATAGCCTCAATATCCGGTAAAAGGTCTTAATTCTCACAAAGGAAAACTCTTCACAGGGAGCCTTGCATTTTATCAAGCCAAGGAGATGGGGATTACTTGTTTGTACCCAAAACAGATCCAACATGGCAAGCCAATGCCAGCTCACCTCATCAAACAGCGACACCCCCACTCTCCCGCAGTAGAGGGTCATGGGAAGGAATAAAACTGAGGAATTATGCCTGGGACTGGCTTCTTGCCTCAGCACCATGGCAATGGCTATCAAGAGTGAATGTTCGGACCCTCCGCTGCCTCAGCCATTGGCAGAATAATTCTCTTAATGTGTGCAGATTCCACACGGCTCACAGTAGACATAATGATGCACAGGCTAAATTTGCCAGGCTACATAATTGCCCATTAATTGTGTCACAGAAAAGACATTAATCACAAAGAGATACCGAGAATTGCCAGGCCGAAGAATTATGTTTAATTTGGTGGGACGGATTGGAAAGAGAGAACATGGTATTTTTTTTTAGTTAGTTAAATGGGTCAGTGTGGTCCGGGCCATAACACAGAGGGCCTCTGGGAGTTCTCTTCTTCTTCTCTCTTCTTGGCCATTAACGTGCAAATGTATGCCCTGCAACCCCGAGATCTGAGATGGGAAGTTTGGGAATTAGCAAAGCTAACGAGATACCACGTTATAGGAGGCCAGCATCGAAATAAGAGAGGAGTACACTGAGGTTAGTGTTTCCCTTTTGGTGTGTTGGCAGGTGTGTGTGTTTGTGTGCCGAGTGGAGTGGGTGGAATGTATACACAGGAGAATTAAAGCAATCGTACACCTACAGAAATCAGGGAGTAACACTTAACAATGTCCTCATTCTAATGTTTCAGCTCGGTTATAAGCGTTTGTAAGTATAAAGTGACGGTAATAATTTTAACTTCATAAAGCCCCCAGTATGTTTAAGTGTTAAACAAGTGTTGAAGAAATAGTAAAAAAAAAAAATGTACTGGGTATGATCAGTTTCTGGTCTACAGCTGCTCTAATCAATATGCTCGTTTTAACAATGGATCACGTGATGTTGAAGGTGAAAGGTGTGGCTCGTGAACCCAATGATAAGTATCCCCTAACTCTTTCATTACATCACATCACAGCCAGACCAAGGTTTATTGGTATGCTCTGAAAATCTCATACTGTTGCAGCCCTAAACTAAGCCAAGTAAATCAAGCCTAGCCAAGTATATCAATTAACATTTACAATAACTTTGCCAATTCTAGAGTTACTTGTATACATACAAAGTTTGTGCATTATGTTTAAATTTGTCCTCTCTATGAAAAGAGTTTTTATAGAAAAACAAGAGGAAAGAAAGTATTCCTAGCACTGTACCTTAATTATACTTTCATAAAAGCATTCATTGCACTTGGTCATGACTAAATATGAGGAATCTATTTTAACAAATTTTTAAGCTGGCAATTACATTTGTTTTTGCATATCTGTGTATCTATTCAAAAAGTTGAATAGCACTTGCTTCTGGTCTTTTTAAGCATAAGCACTACCTCCTATATTACCAGCAATTATTATGAATAATCACAAACTATGATAATTGAAAACGTTAAGGCTGGCAAACAAGCAGACACAAAACTCTTCAACTGAAAGTCTAAAGGGAAGATCATACATCATTCCACACTCCATAGACTTCCAGCCTCACCTGATTTGAATCTACTCTCCCTTCTGTTGCCGCTTCGGCCTCCCCACATAAGCAGACACTGTTTCAGCTGCGGCTCTCTGACCTTCAGCTGGGGTCGATCGTGTAACGAACACCCATGTCCTACAGCTGAACCCGTCCTGACGCCCTACTGACCAGAGTCTCTCTCAACGGGCTCACAGCACTGCCGCCATCCCCATGACGACAGGAGGGTCCATGGAGGGTCCCTTGGGTCTGTAACTCTACTCAGAGCTTCACCAGCACCTGGTGAGGGTGACATGGGGGCCACTAGGTCTGCTGAGACTAACAGGGCCTCAATGCAACACAGGGTCTTTACAGACACTCACTCCTGCTGACAACACAATCCACCTATTGTCAGCATGAGAAGTGAGTGGACTCACCTGGGTGGGGAAGAGCAGAGGAGATCACTCTCCTTTGCTGTAGCCACTTATCAGATTTTAATAGAAGCTTAGCTAGGCCTTGGCCATAAAACATTTGTCTGAATCTGTCTGCTATAAGCAAGGGAGCAGCTATCAGCGGAGTAATAAGAATGAGAGTGAGTAAGAAAAAGTTTTACCAAGATTCTTCGGTGAATGTTTTGTCTCACCTGAGCTGGGCGAGGACAATCTGCAGAAAGCCCAGGACAGAATTCAGTTCTGACACACGGCAGGCAGGCAACAACCAATCAAACCCCTCGTTGAGCAGCTTTTCCTCTGATAGGTTGAGACTGGTACTCATCTCGAACACCTCAGCTACACCTTCCAGGTATGAACCGAGGGGCCCCCAGAGGGCAAGTTTGCGAGACATCTCTGTGGTCTTATTGTAGAACTCTTTGGCCGTCTCGTTAAAAGAGGAGGCCAGCCAGCTAGCCTGTGCACCAACATCCAGACCCCCTTCCTGTAAAAAAATACCAGATGTAACCTGTGAGAAAATCTCGCACAGGATGGAATTTTGCATGATAAACACATAGTTTGATGCGTGCCTTATCTGCAGCAATAAACTTCCAAATGAAACTTCTGACTGACAAACAATACCTGGAATAACAGCAGCAGTGATAGCTGTCCCCTCCAGACCAGGGTGCGGTGCCCAGGGGGGCAATTAGAGGGAAGGTGACCCAGCAGCTCACAGGCTCTGCTGGCCACATCCTCCAGCTCTACCTGCCTGGCCACCACCAAAAACAGCAGCAGGAAGTTCATGAGGCCTGCCTCTGGTAGCTCCTGCATTTTCTTTGAGGAGAACTTGGAATAAATCCTGGAAACATAAGAGCACAATAGAGGAGAAAGAGTGGTCAGAGATGTGTTCAAGATTACAGGGTCTGTTCTTTACAATATCACTTAACCTGGGGCAACAACATGGTTAAAGTGTTTACAAAAATACTATTTGAATTGTTCTTCACTTCACTTTCACTGACCAACTCTTCTGAGGTGATTTGTTCTTCTGAAACCTCTGACTTTAAATGCTGACTAACTGAACTTTCCACCCCCCTCTGAGCATCCCACCACCTGCCTCCATCGCCCTCTCAGCTCCAGGGGAGAGGCTGGGCTGCCCGGCCTGTGTGTGTGTGTGTGTGTTTATGTGTGTGCGTATGTGGGTGAGAGAGAAAGCAAAAGCGAGAGAGAGAGAGTAAGCAGGATCTAACAGCGTGCTGGGTGAGAGAACCACCCAGCACGCTGTTAGATCCTGCGGGCACTGTGGAGAAATGCCTTTAAAGATCATGTTAAATGTCAGAGACACTCAGACACACAGCAGTAGGCGCTCGGTCCCTCTCTCTACAGCCAAACCAATTTACTGCAACACCAGAGAGAGATCAATAAAACCACACACACACATGCATCGCCACACATCCAGCTTACTGTTTGCTCGCCTGGCAGGAAAACACACAAGTCTGGAGCCCCCCCCTTCTTTTACACCCCACCTTCCAGACACAGATGCAGCCCACACAGGTGAGTAGAGCTGCTGTTTGGGTCAAAACACAAACAGCCAGCATCCCAAGACAAACTCAGTGTTAGAAGTATGACTGATA
Organism: Hypoplectrus providencianus; assembly: GCA_028566105.1. NCBI lineage: Eukaryota > Metazoa > Chordata > Actinopteri > Perciformes > Serranidae > Hypoplectrus > Hypoplectrus providencianus. The sequence continues at coordinate 4,340,856 of JAOWBC010001592.1, forward strand.
TAAAGGAGTGGAGAAAAACGGGAGAGGAACTGAGAAAGACCAGGTTAACACCGAAATCATCTTAGTTACGCCCACAGAGAACTATAAAAGAAGAAGGTGGCCAAGCATGCAGTCAGAGTGTGAGAGGAGGGAGATTTAAATAGATGAATGGGTAATATGTAACAGGGATATAAGCAGCGCGCTGGGAGGCAGCAGTGAGGATTTTCTGTGTTCTCCCAACCTGTCTGTCTGTTTGTTTATTCCGGACAGCTTTTTTTTCCGGAGGCGAGCAGATGCTCCTAACTCCCGGCGTTGGAGATCAACATGCTCGCAGTCGATCCCATTAATGCGGCCGGCGCGGGGGTCCCGCAGAGCCTGGCCAGGAGTAGGAACGCTGCCGAAATATTGCAGTGATACAGTCGGCACGCCTCACGCCTCCTGACGGGGGAGGAGGTAGTGGTGAGGGAGGTGGAGGGGGAAGGGAGGGAGGGAGGGGGGGATCTGGACCTGTCCCAGCCCAGTCTGGCTGTTGCCAGACTGCCTACCACCCACATCTCCCCGCTCCCCACCACCCAAGCTCCCCTCTCTATCCGTGTTGGAAACCAACACAGCTTCGTTAAGGCGAATTAACCGCCACGCTCGTTAGCTAATTAGCCCCCATGTCTGCAGTGCTACTGAGCACATTCCAGACAGAGGGAAGTCATTAGGCGGATTTATCTACGGCTGCCTCTCTCTGGCGCCCAGCCGGCCTGGGATATAAGATGGTCCAGCGCTCGGTTCTGATGTGCGCATTAGCTTCTGATCTTCTCTGTCTTCTTTCTTACTTTCCTTTACAAAGACACACTCTCTCTCTCCATCCAATGGCCTCACACACTCATCACCAAGTCACTGCTCTAGGGAGCAGGTGCAGTGTGTGTGTGTGTGTGTGTGTGTGTGTGTGTTGTGTGCATCCGTAGGAGGCTTCTTGGCTCTGGTCTGTACTGAAGAGCAGGTGGTTGACTCCTGAGACACCTGCTCCACTGGGGGGTCTGAGTAAATATCAAAGACGCACTGGGAGACTGTGGTGCACCTGGCACGCACACAAACAAGACTGAAATGCATGATAGTAAGCAAACACACATGTTGTTTGTGTATTCATGCAATTATGCACCTATATCCACACACACAAATCCAAACAGCACACTAAACACATCACACATTAGAAGATCAAGGGGAAAAAGGAATGCTACAAAGCCTAGTCCTGATTAGTAATCATTTCTCGCAGCTTCACTTCCATGTTTTTCCTTTTTATCTTCTCTTCCTCCAAAATACTATATATGCTGTATATGGAGTCAACCGCTTGGCTGTGAGACCTACTTTCCATGGTGGAAGTGAATGTGAAGGAACGAGAACTACAAAGCCTCCCAGCCTTCTACCCATACTTACCTTCCTTTGATCTGTCTCTGTGGGGCTCCACCAGCCCTGTCCTGGGAGAGGCACAGGGCCAGCACTCGAAGAAAGATGTGGAAGGAGTTGGCTGAGCGGTAGAGCTGGGTGTGTCCTGGAGAGTGGAGGGGAGAGGGGGAGCAGCAGCTGCGAGCTTGCTCCAACAGAGCCAGGGGCGTCTTGCACACTGTGCCCATGCCTGACATCCCAAGCCAGGGCACAATGAATGAAGCGCTCTGGGGTGGACGGACACAATATGATGTACACTTTTAGTGGAAAGGGCATGGTAATAACATATATGAAAATGTGCCAAATGTTTTGCCTCTACTGCATGATGATGATGAAAAAAGCATCAAATATGATGCAGCTCATGACAACAATCCTATGGATCAGAGAAGAGAAATAATCACTCTTTTTTTTAATTTTTTTTTTATAAAGTCACATTATTAAAATGATAGGAAAATAGGTTTTAGCTCCTTTCTTTATCTGTCACACCCTCAGCCTTTCATTTCCTTGTATCCTTAGTTTAGTCCTCACCAAATTCTTGCTGTAGTAGTCCCAGAGCGTGGACACAGCACTCGTGCTCGGTTCCCACAGCAGACAGAGACTAAGACAGCAGTGGACATGCATCCTGACCTGCTCCTCTGGAAGACCCCCCTGTTATTACACACAGATACATGTTGTTCAACGTATTACTAAAACCATATTTTTTTAATCAGGTAAAATAAGAAGAAGTACTGACCTTGGGGTTACAGGTTAACTTGAGCAACTGTTCCACAAAAGTCCAGTTATCCCCCAGATGTTTCTGTGAGTGCAGTTAAGACAAGATGATACATTTTAAACAATATCGGCCAACATCTTCTGCATTGTTGTTTTTTTAGACTTAATAACAAAGCATTCCAAGATAAATGCTGGTCATCGCAGTTATCAAATTGCTGTTCTACAGTAAAATCTCTTTCAATTATTCTTTAATTTCCTTGATCTATTGTACACCACCCCCTACCAGAGCAGGACACCTTTAAGTTAGAGCCCTGCTTTATATATGGAAACATTTTCTGAGAAGTGTGTCACCTGCATTGATATTTTAGACTAAAGTAGACACTGTCTGCTATCAGAGTACCTGATCTTGATAATACAGCGGCACTGTCATCATCTGTCTCACTTATTTCTATAAAAATGGCTATGTTTCCCTAACGTGTCTGGTTTTGGCACCATTCTTTAATAAAGTGTCAAGAGAAATTAATTCTCTGGACTTATTTTAGAACTGCAGACATCTTTTGAAATATCTTCAAAACTAAAAATGTGTGGATTTTTTGTCTTTACATTCCACTACCTAATTGAATTAGCTCTTTACATGCACAGGTGAAAAAAATAGCAGTGTAACATCTTATGTTGTCAATATTGTGATTCTCAGTCTCTTACCTCTGACTGGATAATTCCGCTACGACTGTATTGCCCTAGCATTGCTACATGAGTGACCAGCCACCATGTGAACCCCAGAGGGTCTTTGCAATGCGTGGGAAGGCCACTGAACTGCTCTGCTGCAGGCTTCCCTGAAACCAGAGGCCTCAACAGCGAGTTCATGTAGCTCCAGAAAGACTAGAGAAACACAAGTTGTTAAAATGTAGTACGAAGAAAGACATACTTTTTATGTTACTGTGAAATGTCTGTTTTGTGTTACCTGTGTTTGCAACACTTTATTCCTGTATTCCAGGAGGTGAATGAGCAGGACCCACAGCTCTTTGGTACAGGAGCAAAGGTAGTGATGGCTGCTCAGTGCCTCTGTAGGCCTCACCTAGAAATCACAAGGTTGCAATTAACATAGTAACTTCCCAATTTCAGTTCTTTCCTATATAAGTGCAGGGAGTCTATTAGTGACATGAGGATTATATTTCTGATTTTGTAACACTATCACATGCAAAAAAATGGTTTAATATCATTATAATCGAGTACGAATGCTGTTTAGAAGGCTTCTACACCCAAAAAGCACATTATTCTGGCTAATTGTCCAGGGAGCATGAGATGACTGGAGCCAAATTCCTATTGGGTATGTCGTATCAGCAGCTTCCATCCATTTTCTATCATCCAAGCACTAAATGTGGCAATAAACATATTTCTTTCTGGCTAAAAAAAACAACCTACAGGTGGTACATCGCAACAGTAAAATGTAATGGCTGGGGCCAGCCGCCCACCTTGCTGTATTTGCCTATGGCCAGACCAGTTAGGTCACACAGCAGACTGCACAGGTGCTCTTCAAACAGGCTGGTATCGGTCAGGTTCTCTCCCGTCAGGTTCACAAACTGGTGGGCGTACACCACCTGGCCTGGAGAGAAGAACAGGTAAAATTACTAAAAGCCTTTTTCAATGATAATGACTCAGCTGCAAGTCAGGAGATTATGCCCACTGTGCTAATTGCTAGTCACATACCTGTTTTCGTACAATAATTCTTGCACTGAGATAGAATATGATGTCTCTCTAGCCATCAGATACAACAATTCCTCACTTTAATGTTATTGAACATGTTTTACAGTGTTTGGTAGACTTGATTACAATAGCATAGGTATGGCGCCAAAAGAAGAAGAAAGCGAACCCTTTGAAATAACCTCCATTTATGCACAATTTATCCAAAAAATGTGTTCTGATCTTTTTCAAAGTCACTATAAGAGATGCAATCACTTTTCTAAATTGCCATATTTATTAAATAACTTCAGTAGAAAAGGAAGGTGAACCTTTCACACACTATCTAAGAAATAAACTACAAGTGCTATCATTAAATTGAAATTGTTGTTTTTCTTGAGTTGTAACTTGTTCTGTAAAAAATGTGAAAAATATTAAATCCAAGGCTTATCTCCTTACATGCTGGTGTGATCATTCTGACATTGAAACATGTTTTTTGAGTATTTCAGGTCAAGGTGAAGACAAAAAACAGTTAAGTCTTTAAGATTACTGGGACAATGATCTTTGAAAAATAGGTTTTGCTGCAGAAAGAACTTACATTTCGACTGCAGTGACAAAACAAGTAAATAGCCTTTTGCCCAAGCTTAAAGTGAAGCATCTTTATCGTCTGCCTTCATTTTGCTGTCCACAGGGCTGAACGACTGTCACTCATCGAGAAAACAATTTACTTATATGGATAAAACAATTGTTAAAAGTTAGTAGTTTTAATGCAAAAATGATCCAAAACAAAGTGAAAGATGAACAGCAAAATCTTATACATAAGAAAAGTATTTCTTAGAATGGATTTAAGTCAATTCTGGCCTCATTAATTGAGATTCTGTGACATGCAGCACAGACTCGACGTCCTGAAAATACCCACACGATAAGTTTACAGATGCATGCTGTGCAGAATTACAGAGAATGCATCCTAACATCAATATAACCCAACAGTTCTGCAATGGGAAGTAGTCTAAAATGACTCCTGGTCATGGTGGTGATGGGATCAACACACAGAGAAAACATTTGCTTATTAAAGCATAAAACTTGTTTTTTCTATCCTTTCTATCCTAAACTTTGAAGTTGAAGCAAATACTGCAATAAACACACCAAAACAAGCAGCTGCTTTTATCTTACTATTCGGGCAGAAGTAGCATTCCATTATTGTGACTTTGAAGAATTCCAGACCACATTTTTTTTTTTACTAAATTATGCACCATTTTTGAAAAATGAAAAACCCAGATGTTTACTTATTTTTTATTGTCACTGGAGAAAATCAGTGTCTAAGATAAAAAAAAAAATAAACATTGCATATTTCATTATCTGCAGTGTTTACTTCCTGTCTAAGCATTGCTTTATGAGAGCCTGGCATGTACCTTGCATCTTATGACCAAGTAGGTGAAGGATCTCCAGGACTGACCAGTGGATGTCAAGATGAAGGTGTAACAAATGCCAGGAGGGAGGAAAAATCTGCAGGAGGAATACAGCTCACCAAGTTCAATTTAATGAGTAAGAAATCAACTGAGAATATTTCTGTTATCATAAGGTTGTAGCTGATGGGAACCATATGTGATCTATACTTTATTGCACCCATTTTTTAAGCCTTATCCCCTTCACAACAGCACCCGTGACCTGCATCACTCACCTTTCCTGGGTTAGATATAGTGAAGGCACTCTGAACATTTGCAGGCAGGTCTTTGAGTCGTCCTATGAGGAGAGTGATGCCAAACAGTTCCTCCAGGAGAGCAGAGGGCAGCTGAGCCTCCAGCTCTTCATAGGGGTGTGAATGACCTGCATCCAGGGAGCTGGAAGGTCCCAGGTATCTGAACAGACCGAAAAAGCACATGCAGTAACAAACAAATCCGGTACAAGCAGCATTAAACATATAGTAGTATATAGATATCATTGACAGTAAATAAATAGAATTACCTGTGCAAGAAGACTTTGACATACTGCAGAAATGAAACACACTGCTGTCTGAGGTCCTCTGCTTCATAGTGGAGGCTGCCTGCTTGACCTATAACACACAAGAGATGCTGTGGGCAGAATTCCTAATTCTTATGTAAAACATGCCCACTCTATCAGCTATCAGACATGACTCAAACACTAGAATTGAGCTTACTAGTCTCTTTATGCTAACCCTTTTTTTTAAACAAGTGACCATAGTGAATGTATTTGTGTGCTCAATTTAAAGAAGCCCACTTCCTCATGTTTAAATTTCTATGCTATATATGCAATAATAGAGAATGGGGCCGTGTTCCTGCTGAAGTTGAGTCTTTTGCTCAATGAGTACTCCACCAGTTGAACATTGCACCTCTATTACAGTGTCAGGCTCAGGCTGGATAGTTAAAATCAATGAACTGAAACCAGAAGTATTGTCTTCTGTATTTCATGCGTTCTTCTTCCTTTTCCAACTCTACCATCCACAATGCAACTCATTCGTCACCATATTTTACGACTATAGTCATTAGTTGCCACAAAATTGTGACATGTGCATTTCCTGTTTACAATGCGGACGATCATCTTGTAAACACTTAAGATCCCCTTTATTGTGAGCAAATAATAGCTAACAGTGTAAACAAAAAAAAGAAACAAAGACTGAAGGTCAGATTATTAGCTTGACTTTGGATTACATGATGCACAAACTTACCGAAGTCATGTGAGCTGGACTGCACCATGGACTCCAGCCTGTACATTTTTTGTCTGAAATATAACAAAGAGCTACTTATACCAGTGACATGTGTATCATTGACCACTGACCCAAAGTTGACAGTGTTTCAAACAAATTAGTTTCAAAATTAAAAGAAATTAATTAATTATTAAAAAAAATTTAAAAAAAAGAAGATGTAACTTCCAAGATTTTGCTTCAATAGAAAATTGCTTTCAGAAGGACAATGTTGCAACAAAAATGCCCCCAAAATATAGTGTATTTTAACAGCAAACCTAACTGTAAGCTGTTTCACATCTAGGCTTACCTGAACAGTCCAAAAAGTAGCTTTGTCGATTCCACCAATGCTGTCTCTGTTACCCAGGGGAAACCAAAGATCTCCACTGTGTCTGTCTCATACTCTGCAGGGGCTGGGTCAAGACGCAGCAGCAGCCTACAGAGTGGATGAAGTCACAAGAGTTAAGACTTAATTTACTAAGGAGACTTCTGCTGCCACTCTACTGCAGTGGAGGTGACTGGAGTTTCATTTGCTGTGCTCCAAGCATCAAAACCGACCTCTGAAAAAAATTCAATAGCGGTATATGTTTCCTGAAAACTACTCAGTTACTTGGGACAATTTCTCTAGGACAAAGTAGGTACAGTGAAACCTAATGGACTCACAGTGAGAAAATATGACTCTACCGTTTCAGGGAGCCTCTTGCAGCGTATCCCTCTGAGGAGAGCGCTCCAGTGGGTTCCTCCTTTGTTTCAGAGCAGCAGAAACATGGTGGTCGGGCTGGTGGCAGCTCACAGAGGCTGTCTGCTGCGAAGGGGGACACTGGTGGGGTGAGGGATTGGCTGAAGTCGTCTGCCATGCTGCCAGTACAGAATCGGTGTCACCTATGATGACAAGTTTTCAAATGTATTTTGGTTACATTTGGATCAGGTGTAGACAAAAACAGCAGACATCCACATACTGTAGGGAGAACATGCACTGTAAAAATCAGATTAAACATACTGTAGATATGGTCAAAGCATATACAGTGTTCAACATAGCTATGCTATATAACTTAAGGTATTGCCTCAGTGTTAAACATTACAGCAGACAAAATAGAGTTACAGTACATGTCAGAACATGTCAGAAGCAATATGCTAAATCAAATAGTTACTGAAGAAGAAAATATTGACTATCATTCTGAACGTGATAACTTAGGTGCCATTTATGTACTACATTTTCATATTATAGTGTCATATTCATAAAGCTTATTATGTTTTGCTTGTTTTAAATCTAATGCTAATCTCAATATTTAGATTGTGTCATTAAAGCTGACATTTACTCAGATATCTTTATCTGATGAAGTACGTCTAGAAATCTTTTTGTTTTTTTAGCATTTCTTTTTATCATTATATTATATTACTTTGTGTTTTGACTGTTTTTATATTCGTGTCAACGGAACAAGTATGACTATTTCTAGCAACTGATGTTCGGAATTAGTCACTACTGATTATATATACGAGCGTTAGTAGACAACAAAACAAGCTAAGTTAACTACCTCACAATACATGCCACCGGAGACCAGTGTATCAAATCAACGTATGCGCAGCAGTTATAGCAAAGGTAATTCTCTAAACAACGCGAGTGTTTGCCAGTAACGAAAGTAGAATATCGCTTATGTTGGTATTAAAGTTATATTCTAGTAACGTTAGCGTTAGTTTTCTACTTGTTGTTGAACGCTCACCTTCAGCATACCAAAATAAAGCGTGTGGATCGGTGAAGTTAAATACAACAGCTCTTCCAGAAATATATATATAACGAAACACTTACAAACCTGTAAATCTTTGTATTTCAGCTTCTTGTACGATGTTATATTCCGATTATTTAAAGCAAAGTATAAGATTAGGCTGCTGTCATGATAGTGTTTGGGTTTTCCGTCTCTCCCGCGCGTCCATTCCACGCATGCGCACAAATGACCCAGGCACGCTGATTGGTCGGAAGTTTCACAGTGG
>JAOWBC010001592.1:4349446-4375206 GCA_028566105.1 Hypoplectrus providencianus
GCATCATCCTGCACACAACAAGAGATGTCACTGCAGCGTGCTTCCTTCATCGCATTAGTTTCAAATTTTCAGGTAGTGTGAGTGGACTGCTGCACTTATTTGTTCAGTCGTGTATTGGCTTTTGAGTTTGTAAAAGAGCAAAGAAACTTTTATTTACCAATGACATCGCTGAGCTTTTTTTTTTTTCAACCTTGGTCTCACACTTAATTAGGTAAAATGTCTGCTTGGTTTTTAAGTTGAACTTCAACTTACAACCAAATATAATCACGTAAAGACTTTTCAGAGAAAATATACGAGTAACACGGCTCAATATGTCTAAACTTCCATAATCAAACCATCCTGTAGCTTACACATTTCATGCTAACGTGGGAGCATGTTGCACTGAGCTCACCAGCTCATTGCCACGACTTTTCTAGACATATCAAAGTCCCTTCTTGTCCCCCTCAATCTCACTGCAGGGGTCCCACCCAAATTAATATAAAACAATGCAGGGGTTTAAGGAGAATTTTATCCACGCTAACCCTAATTTCCATATGCAGATCTGTCTCTCCCAACAGTCCCTCTCGCCATCACACCATTTCTTGCATTCTAATGCATTCTCACATCTTTACAAAATCCCCCCTTCCGCCACACGCCGTGGATGTGCTCGTTTTGTCGACTTACAGTTCGTTATTTCTGCACGTTTGACTTGTCCATTGAGGGGATGCACGATAGATGCGGCGTTTTGCATGCTCTAATTTGCACGTTTTATTACCAGGAGTCAGTGGAGACAATAAAAATGGACGCGTCGGGAGATTTGTTTCTTTACGATGCACCGAGCTCCCGCTCTGCTTTCAACAGGAGGCAGTCCGTCTGTCTGGGGGCTGTGTCGCCTGGAAGGAAAAGGTAAATGCTTTTTTTTCTGTCTACGCTACAAACCCATTCAATCCTTTCTGGGCACCGTAGCAGGCTACATAGAGCTACACTGAGGTTTGAACCTGTTTCATCCCCCCTCCCCTCTCCCTCAGATATAGCCTCGTTTCCAGGCTTTGATGCACTGGACCAGGTTAAATTGTGGTTTCACAGACAAGAAAATCTCCTTGTCTGTGAAAACCACAATTCAAGACCCAGGAATAATAAAAAAAAAAAAACGACTAGAAACATGATTCAGACCATTCTTTGAATGCACTTAGTGTAATCCACCAAATCCCTCTGTGTGATATCTTCATTTTTATGTTAAGGTAATGACCTGGTGTTGGGATTACTTGCAGCCTTTTGAGGGTTCTTGATAAACTTAATGAACTGTGTGAAGGGATGCTGTTGCTAACATTTTAGTTACTACAGAGGGATGACTACAAAAGCAATATCTGTTGAAGTGATGCCCCACTTTAAAATGAAATCATAGTCAAAACATACACCCCCCATTTCTGACTGACTGGACCTCTTGCAGGATGTAGTTGGGTGGAGACACACTGACAAAAGATTTCTTCTCATGAGCTCTTTTGACTTACATCTGCGCTTTTTCTACTGTCTCAAGTCAAAAGGACTCATGAGAAAAAAGTATTTCTCAGTGTAGCTCCACCCAGTCACAGCCTGTATATAACATCAGGCTGATAACAATGGTTCAGTTAGTTCAGGTGCTCAGGTAAGGCATATCAATTAGCCCATACTGTACACAGGGCCTGGTACACCTAAATGCAATTAAACTTTTTTTTTTTTACATTATGTTTAAGGGGTTTTGTTCAGTTTGAAGAAACAGAACAAACATTGACAATTCTAAAGTCTGCAAACTGGTCATCCATTTCTGATAAAATTTCGTACACCTCTGCCTTGTATTGAGCCCTAAGACCGACATCAAATAGTGAAAGTTTATCATACACATACATTTAAATTTTTCTTGTCATATTGGTATATCTCAGAGATGGAGGCGTTCATACACAGAGTTGTTTATTAATTGACCTGAAAACACTGGTGGATGAACACAGCCCTTTCAGCCTATTTGCTGAGCTAACATAGTCACTCAAATGTTAATCCAGCACAGTCTGTACGCACCCACACAGTTATAGTGGACATCTAATCTGTTCAAATAGCAAATAACACCTGTATGTGTGTATCACCTTTCTTTGGCCCCCCATCCCTGACCCACTAGGGTCACCATGGGTCATGGTCACGCACAGAACAGCTGCTGGTAGGGGTCTATGATGCATTTTTGCACTGTCCGCAGAATGCTGAAACTTTGCTAACTTTGTAGACAGTCACACTGATAAGAAGTCTTGATTAGCTTCTTTTTTGTGTGTTGACTTAATTGAAGACAAGCTCCATAACAAGTAAAAGTTAAAACAAACATTATATCTTAATTCAAATGAGCTAATCTGAGTGTTGTTATTTGATTTAAATGAAATTCCCAATATATATGATGGGTAATCAAAACGAGGAGGCTGACAAGAATTTATTTCTGGCTTGGCTGCCTGTAATTAGCAAAATATTATAGTTAAACTTTTTTGCTTTGAAAATTTAGCCTTTCACGTATCATAGCCTGGTATATAAACCTAGCTGTGACACACAAAAGAAGTTGACAAGAGTTGTTGTAGAATGGTAGGATGCAGACAAAAATAACAAGGTGCAGTGTATAATCTCCTTGTATGCAGAGGTTCATACTGAATTTAAATTAATGCATTCTTACCAACACTATAGCACTCCTTAAGTGATCAGAATGATGATAAACCATTTTTTGTGTTTTGTGCAATCAAAAAAAAGACACAAACAGCATATAAATGGCTCCCCATGCCTTGGGATTTCAGTTACTTGTATCAACTTTTGCACATATGTATTGCAACATTTCTGATGATTCCTGATGCCTGTTATGATATTTCCTTTTACCTTCAATAAACACAGTAAAACATTAATAAACATATTAGTCTTACCTTGATTATTGTCAGGATTGGTGAGATGAAGACATTTTGTTTTGCTCTGGTGGGACAATTAAACTTGTTTCTATTAGTTATAGTCTCAAAGCCATGACTATAATCCCAATCAGATGCGTAGGCAATGATATTCCATAGCATAGCACACATTAGCAGTAGCATATGGCTACACTCTCACACATGGCAACACAGTGTGGTAAGGACACGGTCCATCACCTGCCAAGGCAATACTTTTGCTGAATGTGATCAGTGATGTGTGACACACACAAATATCAGTTTGCTGGTTTGTGGAGTGAGCCACAATCACACTTCTGTTGTTATTGGTTGAGTCCAAAGTTTACTATTGTTTAACTCGTCACAGTGTGGAGATACAGATTTGCTTTGCCACTGGAAGCAAATGTTTTATTTGTCCATTTGCTTGTGTAGAATGGAAGTAAGCGGGAGCCACTATTTGTTATAGTGCAACATTTTTTTATGTGCCTTTATGCTGATATCGGCCAACATTTATACTCTCTTAACATCACATGGACCATTGCATGCATGCGGAAGTGGTAAGCATATTTTTTGCTTGACATTGAGACTTGGACTTTTGTACTTCTTGCCCCCCATGTCCTTGCAAGTTGCCCTGTAAGCAATAATAAAATTACATTCCACTGTTGCCAGACACTTAAAAACAGCCATCTATAAGTTAGGTTGGAGTAATAATCTGGACACTGTAATAATGTTATCCTATGACCGGTAGTTTGACCTTTGGAAAGCTTGTACGATACAATTCCACCATTAACTCCCCCTCTTTAAGGAGTATAGTCAGAGGCATGTAATGACTTTGCATAATGAGTTACATTCTCTTTTTTTCATTGGGTCTGCTTTCTAAAAGATCTCTGCATTGTACAGGGGAGAGTGCTAGTCCCTTTTATCTCCAGAAAAAAACCCTTGTGGCTACAGTTTGATCAATTAAACTCCTGAAAGGCCCCCTCCTCCTTTCATTCCTCTGCCTGAGAGGAATATAAAGTTATCAGTCTTCCCAAGCGATATGAGGACGGAAATAAGTAGTTTGTCTATAAAAATGTCCAGGTACTTTATCAGCGTCCCAGTAGGCCCCGAGGCCCTGACACTGTTCAATGTGGCTCTCCTGTACTCCAGTCTCATGTGCTCTGCCTTTCTCCCTCCCTCTCTCCCTGTCTACTCCATCTCTTCCCGAGGCCCGCTCCTCGCTGGGTGGGGTGTGCGCTGCCGGCCCTGCACCTCCAGTGGGATTGACTAGGGCCCGAGCCCCAAGTGAGGTTATCGATTTCAATCAGTGGCTTGGGAGATTGGAGCTGAATGATGCTGTAGACTTTAAACGGTGGTCAGCCGCACTGTTTGTTGTTTGGGGGAAAATGCTGCAGGAGGAGGCACTTTGCTTTTGAAGGCAAGTCAGATAAACATACAAACAGAATTATATATAGAGTGAGAGATCTTAATCTTCTTGTTTGGTATACTACTGTATGTTAGTGGGAGGTTTTGGGGAGCAAAATGACCAAAAAGACCAAAAAATACAGCAATTGCAGACAAAAATTTCATATTAACAATTATATATGGCTGCTATTGGCCTTTTTTCATTTAGCGCTGGATATGGCAGCAGGTATAGAGAATTATTTAAGTCAGAATGAAAATAGATCTTTATATGTGGATGGTGCACCAGTAGGACTATACAAAGGTGCAGGAGGTTGCTGTCAAAACAAATAACTTTTTTAGAGAACATTTAGCATAATTTTACATATTATAATTAATTATCAACTAATTCTAGAAATGATATGACCCCTGCATAAACATCAATTCTGTATGTTGCAGTGTTAGTCAACTACTGATCAAGTAAACCTAAAAGAAAAAACTAAAGACTAAAGAAATAAAACTAAATTAAGACCTAACACAATTTCTAAATCCCCTGAAGCATTATGCATTATATATTGTGTAAAATGTTTCTATATTTGACAACATATAGACCCATGCCACATTCATCTGTCAACTAATGAATCAGTTGGGCGATTTTCCATTATGAAATAGTCCGATTATTATATTCTCAATTAATCTATTTGTTTTTTTTCAGTTTTTAAAATGCTAGAAGATGATAAAAGTCTATAACCCTTAAATATTAAGTTTCACATCACTGAGATTGAACAAAAAAGAAAAAAACAGCACATATTCACATATGAGAAGCTGGAACTACAGATCACTATTGTTTAAAACAATTAAAAGATGCTTTATGATTGATGATTTTTTTTCCTTCCTTTTAATGTTTAGCAGCTGGGTGCACATGAGGGAAACAACTGACTGAATACAACAAGTTACATAAGGGCTGTCACTACATTCGGTATAACCTCGTGTTTATATCTATAAAAAATTAGCAACTTTATAGATCAGCAGTAAGTGTTGGTTGCATAATCTGCTGGTAAGTGGGAGTAAGCAATTAATGTTCTTCAATACTTCAGTCCTCACATTGTGCACTGGGTGTTTTATTTGATGAGAAGATGCTAAGGAGAGTGAGGTGACAACTTTTTGTTCCGTCATCGTTCGCAGGAGAGTGCAGGCATAAAGAAAAGATAAAGTTCCTGTTTTGCTTAAAGAGGGAAGTTAGTTCACACAATGAGAGCGCTGCTGTTTTTCTGCTCTCAGAAGCATTTGCATCAAGGCCAGGAGATTAAACGTGTGGGTTGGGAACTGGAGAGAGTGCGTTGTCTCGCTTGGGGCCCCCGATGCCAGAGTTCTAGCTTTCATCGCACTGGGTGAAAGATTTCTCCTGGACGTTTCACTCTTTGTGGCTACAGGTGGGTGGTTCACATGCTGTAGGTGGCAGCCACTGTGGATTTCATGCAGAAGTACAGAGGAGGTGGCTGTGGGCAAATTGCTTCACAATTGCCAATGTTCAATACTCTGCGCTGAGATGCTGAATCCCACACTATATAAACTCATTTGTGCAGTTAGATGGTATTTGGAGTGTTATGGTAATGTTTAAAATCGTAGGTGTTTATCTAATATAGATACATATACTGTCAGTTTTTAGACTTCGTTATGGAGAACCAATGGAGAGAGTGTATCCCATGTGGTACGGAATACTACTTTATGTCAGTTTATAAAATGAAAATGATGTCTTGCATATAGAATGGAGTAACTATTTCGATTCTTGTGATTGTTTGTCGTTCTTGCGTGAAAAAAATCCAAAATTGTTGATCAATACAGCTTTTGAAATGTGACAGTTTGATATGTTTCTTTGTTACATTGTACATTGATTATTTGTATTTTTTTCTACAGTTGCTCAGACAAACATAGCTGTTTAATATGTCCTGTGACATTTTTCACAATTTTCCATTTCACATGTTTTTTCAGACAATATATTTATAAAAAAGAAAAAAAATAAAACATCAGGAAAGGAATTTAAATGGAATTATCATTAGATTCAGCCGTACTGATGTGCTTTGTTTTCACCGTGTGATGTTTATTTGCTTCATCATTATGGACGGCTTTAATTTCCACTGGTTTTATACCTAAAAATACACCTTAGCATCAATACCGACAGCTTCTTAACACATACATTACTGGAAGGAATTAATCAAGTCTTGTAAGTATTTTTCTCAACTATTTAAAAACCAATCAGTCATTCTCTCTCCTGTCTTGTTTTTGAAGGCTCCATGTTCAGTGCAGTTGTGCTGCTGCTTGGCTGCCTGCTGCAGAGGAAACTAGTGACCACAGAGGGGCATCGTGGGACCAACCGCCATGTCTTCTATGCAGTGCAAATGGACGGAGGCACCAAAGCCGCAACAGCTCTGGCCAAGCAGCACGGACTGGAGTTCATACAACAGGTCAGTGCATGTTTCAAACCCCTGTTGCTGCCTCCACACATGGACCTGGATTTTACATTTTCTAAATCCAGTTACTGAGGTTTTTTTTTTGAAGAGCTGCCAAAGTGCTGACTTCTGTTTCCTGTTTGAGAGATATCTGACTTTCATCAAATTACAGCAGCGTTTCTGAATATTTCATATCAGATCTAAGACACACAGAGTTGGCCGTCCACAAAGAGTGCCACACACACACATATGAAAAGGCACATACATGCACCCAGAGAGGCACACACACACACACACACACACACTCACTTCTATCTAACCAAGCTTAGTGAGAAAGTCCTATATGTGGAATCGGCTCCAGTTGAATGTCTTTGGAGATGATTGGGTCTTTACCTATTTGCCTGAGTTTTAATCTGTCATGCTGAAATCTTTCCATTTGTCAGAAGACTAGATGTGATTTATCCACATCAATACTTTAAAGGTTACTTTGGTTGTTGAGTCTGAAAGTGTGTCAGCTCCCTCAAAAAAAAAAAATGTTCTAGGCTGCAGTAAAAAATAAGGGCTGGGAGCGGGTATTGGATAGGTGGAATATCGTAGTATTTTTTTGTAAGATCGAGTTCAAAGAGGCTGTTCAAGGGCATAACATATTTTGAAATGAACTTCAATCTGATTCCCTTTTATGAAAGATTCACAGTCAGAAAGGTTTAAAAGGTAAGAGCCCTTATGAGTTGACATCCATTCCTGCTGTGCTCCGTTACATTCAGGATTTTAAATGGGATTCTTTTTTCCACCTTCTTCTTAAGGAATCAACAGTGATTTCAGAGGATAAAATGTACTATTTGATTTCAAACATTGTGTAAGCGATCCATCACAAAATACTGGATGGAAAAGCACCCAAATACTGGACTTATACAGTGAAGATTTGTTGGCACATGGGCAGTCCCATTTTAAATGGCTAAAACAAAATAGTGGATATCTCAAGACATTTAGATGGTGTTTTGTTAGTTTGTTATCAGCTCTTTTGATAAGATGTCTAAGAAAATCCCAAATTACATCACACCTGCAGCCTCAACCGTCCCCATAAAAGCTTGTAGTAGCACCTCATTCATTTCAAGCATTGTGTCTGTGGTGGCAGAGGTGCATTCCTCCATTGATTTAGCGCATGACAGACCATCAAAAAACTGTGAAGTTATCGATAAGTTATACCGGAGGCGTGCTTGTGTTTTGACTTTATTGATAAGAGTGAGAGGGAGTGTCCTCTGGCCTGGTGTGAGGCGGTGTGCGGCGCTGGCCCTGGGGAGCGGGGACGCAAGCTCATTTCAACCTTGGCCTCGCTGCCTCTGCTGCTACTGCTGCTGCCGCCTGGATCATGAATAAAACATCTCTTTGACCTTTATCAGCAGTGTATTGGACAGTCCACCCCCGTCTCTGTCTTCCTCTCTGCCCGTCTCTCTCTCATTGTCCCTCATGTATGCACACAAACACCCTGGCCTGCATTGTTTTTTGCTTCTTTACACGCCACTGATCCCCCAAAGTAGTGGATACTGATCCAAACATTTTTTTTTCTCTTTTGCATATATTTATGCATACATGCAGTGCAGTGACACACCTTTTTGTAATGAGTGTGGTTTTGTTAGTGTATACTCTGGTTTATGTTTGAATTGGAGCAATAATCCTGCAGCATTGTAGAAAACAATGAATGGAAACTGTGGTGTGATTCTGTAGAATTCTAGTCAAGGATATGCAGGAAGTGTGTTTGTGTGTTAATAAGGTGTCCAACCCAGCACCATGGTATCCCGAGAAGAGCCTCAGACAACCCCCACTTTGACAATTCCCCCAAGGTCCAATCTGCTGACTGGCTTCTTTTACCTGTCTGTCGCTGGCGGCTGATGCTAAATGTCACTGACACTTAATCGCCTTTGTTAAGTCAAACCTATTGTAAATATCCTAATATCAAGAAGAAGTGAGCGCCTCACAATTTGCTGTGATATGTATATATATATTTTTAAAACACTGAAGTGGAATGAAAAGTCTGACAAGCCCAACGCCAGCTCGGGAGGATTGTGATGTCTGCTGGCATTCCAGTGGTAATGCCGCATGAGTGGAATGGGAATCAAATGTCTCCATGCTGGCACTCACACATATTGGTGGTCTCTTTGATTTAGTGTACGGCATCCAGGAAAATGTCATCTCGTCTCTCCATTGTGCAGGCTTGACATATCCATTTTGCGACTGTAAAATACAAAGAAAAACAAAGCAAAATACCCGAGATGATGTCTTTATGCCACATGGGCTGATTCACCGCGTTGCATTGCAGTTGCTTTTTTGCAGGTGTGTCTTTGGTAGCAGACGCACCGAAGCCTTTCCTGTCAGTCTTTATGATTTTTAAATGTGTCAGAGAGATGGAGTTTATCTATCCACATTTGTCTAACACCTCGCTCATTTAGAAATGTTTAAAGATAGCTGTTAGTTTGTCAACATTCCTTTTAAATTGGAGGGGAATCAGCTCATTCCCAATGATGCACTTAAATGAAATGAAAATTTAGATAAAGAAACAAACACAACAGCTTTCTGAGAGTGCAGTCAGGAAGCTCTTGCTTGTAATTATTACGGCGGTGTGGCAGCACTGACGCGGATTCAAAGATTACTGTCATACAATGGCGAGTCTCATCTCCAACCAAGGATGTGGTGGTTTAATGCAATCATTATGAGCTGGAGAGAAAGAGATGCTCTGACTAGGCAGTTAATGGCAGCCATTACAGGTGCAGGGGTTCCACACACAATGACAAAGAAAAAAGAACCTGATCGCGATCTAAAATAGATGATTTTCTGTTTCACTTTATGCCTGCAAAGAACAACAGCACAGCGATTTGATATTACACGCTGATTAAAATGAAGAAAAAAAAAAAAGTCTTGCAGGCTTACTTATAATACAGCCGACCTAGTTTTAAGTTACATCACATGATACTGCATTGTTTACAGGTATTATTTCTTGCTTACTTAAGACTTTGCAAATCCGATTAGAGGCAGATTAGGTCGATGTGTCGCATTGTTTTTTATTTTAGCTGAGATCACTGCTTCAAGAATTAAGTGGCTGTGTGTGTATGTGTGTGTGCGCGCTGGGTTTTTGTCCTGAACTCTGACACCAGGAAGTCCCTGGTCTCCAACCAATGGTGAAAGGCCTCCCAGATTCCCCTTCTCTCCAGTGAGGTGGAATACTGCTGGCAGATTACCATATCATTACCATATCATTAGCATAACATTACTGCGGCACAGCTTGGCTCGCTGTCTGCGGACGTGCTATCAGCTCATCGAGAGATTCAATCCCCAATCCGCTCCCTGCACCCCCCCACACACACACATGTACACGCACACATACGCGCTCCCCTCTCCTGCTGCCTCTGTACTCGCGAGGTGTGTTTTCCATCTGAGTAAAGCAGATGTAATTGAGGTAGAGCACTGGATTTATCGGCTAAATGAAATCACACAAATGCCTCGCGATCAGCCGGGGCCGCTGTCGTACACATTCAGAGAGCTTCCTTCTCTGAAACCTCGTCGCGCTGCACCCAATTCAGAATTTCTAATATCCTCTCAGAAATAGCCTCAGTCAGATGCTAAGCTATGTCAAGCCTTACTCTGGCTGGATTACTCCAGGCTGTTATGTTATGGCCAGGTGTGTGTGTTTGTGTGTGTCTGGCAAAAGGAAAAAGGCCAACGTGCCACCATCTCCTCCCTCGCCCTTTCCTCTCCCTTTCCTGTAGCGTAGGGCACCCAGGGGTGCGAAAAGGGACACCAATCCTCTAATGGTTGGGAGAGAGGGCCCATTCCATTAGTCAGGGGGCCCAGAGTTCACCGCTGCTCCTCGGCGCGAGGAGGGCGGAGAGAGCGAAATGGAGGCAGGTGTTGGCCGGGGGCAACACAGAGGGCAACGCTGCACCAGCTGCATGCTGGGAAATGCAGCACTTCTTTTTTTCTCCCCCATCTCCACTCCTCTCCGTATTTCTATTTCCTCATGCAAGTACAGATGCACACACCTTGCACATATCACGCACACAACACACACACACACATGCGCACATACACACACAGTCTGACTTCTCCTCACCCGCTTTTGTCCCCAATTTTAATTCATTCCAGTGAGCTTTTCTCCATTTTCCTTATCTCTTTCTCTCCCTCACACACTCATTCACTCAGTCATTCACTCACAGCTATCTCCATCTCTTTCATTTTCGCTCTCTCTCTCTCTCTCTCTTTTTCTTCGCGTACCGCCTCCCCCCTCCCCTCACTCCATCCTCGCTTGGGCTTCACTCTCATTTGTAAATGGAGAGAGGACTTGACTGAGGAATATGTGGAGAAGATGTGGTTTCCCTCCCAGGTGGGAAACTCTGGCGGGAGATGAAGGTGGAGAAGAAGAAGAAGGAGAAGGAGGAGAGCAGAAATTATGCTACCACTCCCTCTCTCTCCCTTCCTCTCTCTCCCTGGGCTGAGATGATGTATGGCTGCAAAGGCCACATGTTGGCCGTGTGATGGATTAAAGCACTTTGTAGGAAAATTACTGAGAGCGCCTCAGCACACCCGAGTCTAGCCCTTAATAAAACTCTCTTCAATATTGAAATGGAGAGAGAGATAGGGAAAGAGGGAGAGATAAAAAAGATAAAGGAAGATGGTGGACAAGAGCAGCGCGTGGTGGTAGAAGCACACAAACATGCTCATACACAATGCTGTTATTGAGGAGAAATATTGTTAAATTGCATGTTGTATAGCTTTACTGTTGGATTTTACTACAAGTTTTATTTTGAGTAGGTTTATAAAAAGAGCTTAGAGGGAAATAAGTGAAAGCAAAACAGATTTTATGAAGTTGTTGTTTATTATGAGCTTTGTGGATGAACTTTCACGGCACGTTTGTCAGTTAAGGCTGCTGTCGAGTGTATCATCCAAACCACTTTTAGCCATTTCCTCCTCTTAAATCATTTTTTCAAAGACAACACAGAATCCAGTCCAAACCTGTGTAACAGGCAGTGGACTTCAGTGCACGCCAGGTTTAATTTCCAAACCGCACATCACTGTGGATTGTTTTCATCCAGAGGGAGAATTATTTGTCACGGTTGAATAATTGTGAATTTTTATGATTTTTGCTCCAGAGAGTGAATTTTATTTTGGTTGCCTAACTCCTAACTGTGGGACAAACGTGTTTAGAAGGCACATAGCAACTTAGACTTTAACTGAGTATAAGTGGGTGTAAAGTGCAGTAAGCCTGGTGTAATTCTTAGCACAAAAGAAAACATTGATAAAGAAGTTCTTCAATAATAATTTGATCATATTAGTCATTTCAAGTAAAACCTAGCAATATTAAGATGTCACCTTTGGCATTGAACGAAATATTTTTGGACATTTCCCAATTAACAGAATAATCAGCACAGTCATCAGTATGAAAAATATATGTTAGTAATAATTCAGCGTATATATATATATAATATGTTTTGGCATTTAATGTCCTGTAAACTAAATATACCCTAAATTGGGTTTCCCATTTTCCCTTTTTTTTTTCTTTTTTTTTTTTTCCGATTACGGCGCATCTCTCTGGCTTTTATTGAAAAAAATCCCAATTTTGGCAGAATGTAGTACTAATGTATGGGTTTCATAAAAACCTTTAGGATCATCTGAGTGGTTCTATTTAGTGACTTCCAAAATATTGCTTTTTAACTTGGTGGGTATATTGTATTTAATACTAAAAGAAATGATGGTCAAAACTACAGAAATAACATCATAATTGTAATAAGTGTAATTGTCTGTGTAATCTAACACTTAATGACTGAACTCCAACTCTGAAACAAATTGTTTGTCTTAAAACCCCATCAGTTGCATCGTGTGTTTGCCACTTTAATAAGGACTGTAGAAGCCTTCACGTCCCCCTCCCATCTCCAGCATTTCCTGCCAATACTGTAACCAACAAGGCTTAACTGCTCACCCCATTTAGCCCCAAGCATCCCCCTCTATCACCCAGCCCTCCTCCTATCTCTCCTTTCTGCTTCTCCATATTTGAGGCTTTGGAGGCCACAGCCCCTGTAGGGCTGTTAGTATACACACCAGCTGCTATTTTCTCCATAGGGTGGGCTGCCTCACGTGGCTCTCACACACTGCTTCAATGACTCTTGATGTCTGTGTTTGTTTTTGTTTATCCTTCATGCTTTTCCCTTCCATCCCTCCCTCCATCTCTGTCGCTCTCTCCTCTTTCTGTCTGTCTGTTGGAGGCCGTCGGCAGCAGCAGGGCATGCATCCTGTGGACGGCTCAAAGTCCAACTCTGCTGAACTGCCATCAGATGCTGGAGTACAAATCAGCCTTATTTGCCTCTTGAAGGCTAC
The DNA here is from genome assembly GCA_028566105.1 of Hypoplectrus providencianus. NCBI lineage: Eukaryota > Metazoa > Chordata > Actinopteri > Perciformes > Serranidae > Hypoplectrus > Hypoplectrus providencianus. The sequence continues at coordinate 4,362,537 of JAOWBC010001592.1, forward strand.
TACAGAGATGTGCTGTTTCTATTTTTTGGACTGCGGTTGGTGCAAGCTCCTAGTTTACAAAAGTGCCAACATGTAGTGTTTTTAGTTACGGCAGTCTCTAAATGAATTAATATTTGGCATGGTGGGATAATAACAGTAAACAGATGACACTGTTTGTCAACAATGTCTGGCTATGTGTCTGGTCAGTTGTGTTTGAGTGTAAGTCCTTGTGTTTCTCAGAGTTTACACATTTTCCATAAACCCTGCTGCTTCCTCGCACAAAGATACTGTCGCTACAGCCCAAACAAAGATCTGTCTCAAATGTAACAAAAATGGCACAAACATGATGATGGCTTTTTATTTTTTATCACTTCTTTTAATGATTTTCCTTATTTGTCTATGTAGATGACCAGTCGGCAGAAAAACAGGACACTAACATGCTGTCAACATATAAAGTTGTTAAAGGGAACATACTAAGATTTAGGAGAACAAGCATTTATCTGGAGTACTTTTACTCTGTTTTGGTCTACACCATCTCTGTGGGGAAATCACTGTTTCTTTCTGTCATTTACTTAATTCATTGTCATTCAGTGGAGTTGCATCATGATGAAAGATATCACAATACACTATTACAGTGACTAAAGTAATAATAATAATAAACATACACAAGGTTGAATTTCTTCCAAAATCTGGTATATTTTGAAGTTTAACCATATAAAGATTGTCGTTTCTACTATACCATCCAGTTCAGTGCAGTAAACATATTGTACTCCAACTGTAACCTTCCAGTCACAAGAGTCTCTTATCTTTAAGCTTTGTTACCCACAATGCAATAGTGCTAACAGCTCAGGACAGGGGTTAAGGGTCAAATGGTTACTTCACATAGACTATATGACTATTCCAATTCTAAGGAAACATGCTCCATGTGATATATTACCTAGGATTACTATGGGATGGAAGATTTTGGCCATGTTGTCCAGACCTAATTTTCATGTAATTTTGGTAACATATAAAGTAAATAATTTAAACAGTTAGCGTGAACTTCAAATAGTGCTAGACACACAAACAACCTAATGTAGAGGTGGACAGATTTACCTTCAGCAAAAAGGATTTAAAAAGGTTAAAAAAAAAGCTACCAGCAATTGTCACAGATCTTCACAATGCTTCATATCAAGTCACATTTTAGTCTCTTTTAGCAAACAAAAAGAGAACTTAACAGAAACTAAAAGGACACAAACGCACAAAAGATAAACAAAATATATCTATAAAAAACACATTAAGGAACAAAAGATAGAACAAGCAGATCACAATACCTGCAGCTCTTGTTGAGCGTGTGTGTTTCAGTGTCTTAAATCTGCTTTTTTCTTCAAGTGAGCTGTTTTGAATTGTGATGCTTGGGTCTTTCAATCATATGCTGTGCAGTATGATAATCTGATTCGACACTTGAAGAAGGAGCGGAGGCATTTCTTATCCATGGGAAACAATAACAAACGGGTGGAGGCTCGGAAATAACGGACATAAAGAAAAATGTGGAATGACAAAATAAATCAGAAAAATCACTGATGCATTGACTGCGCATAACAAAAATATGACCTTACACAATAGGTAAATATAGTTTTTTTCTGTAAAATCATTTGGCAACCATTTTTTATCAATAGGCTCCTGTGTTGTCACAGAGTGCTTAACAGTTAAATGATACTTGCCCCAGTAATTATTCAGCCAAGGTTCATGACATTTTTTTCATTGTGTTTCAGTGGCAAATAGAAATTGGGCTATTCCCAAAGAGTTTAATTAGAGCTTTTAGTGTCCTTAGTTCGTCAAGTGTCCCAGCTGGAACAGAAGCCAGCAGAGTTGTTTTGAACCTGAAGTGGAGAACAGCTCAAGGTTCAGTGTATTATAAGGATTTAAGCTCAGGTAGATTTTGTATTTCCTGTCTTGATTTATAATACTATATCTTTTGGGGATTACTGTTGGTCTTTGAAGAACATGTTGTGTTCTCTTAACCTTTAGCTCGTCTCATGTGTCAGACAACACAGTACCAAGAAAAGTGTACAGTGTGCCACAGTGAGTTTTAGACTGTAGCTGCAGTTGCTCCTGAGGCCGAGCATTAGTGAGATGCTAAAACAAAATAAAAAGCCACTATGGGATAATTAATTCAGTTATTTAATTGGTGAATCTATTTTGTCTTCGCTCTGACTTCCAACTCCCATAATTGCAAATGATTTTTGGTTAGAGTCCAAGATTCTAGAGTCCAATATTTACTCCTTATGGGAGCTTTTTATCCGTTGTTCATCTCAGCAGTAGTAGGCAGGTCTGCAGCTGATCCAAGTCGTGGTTGTAAATTTATTCAATTTTTGGTTCTTTGTCATAATGTACACATGAATGGGAACACCTATCAGTTTTATGAAGGAATTTCCAAAAGTCCATACCTACTTTTAATTTCTTTTGGTTTATTTTAATAAATATGCAATACTGTATGGCACATATAGTAAAGTAAAGTAACAAATCAAGTGAGAAGTAGATTCATTTTCTTATTATTTTTCATACAAAAACAACTTCCTTTTGCAGCTGGTGGTGTCACCTGCTGCTGGCCATTAGACAGAATGCACATTTAAGGAATGTCCACGTTGCTTGTTAAAGCCCAGAGGTTGCCGGTTGGCTTGGACACATTGCTTATTCTGTGGAGTTTGTATGTTGTCCCTGTATGTGTGGCTTCTCAACTGCAGTCCTAATACATGCAGTTCAGTTTATTTGTAGAATCAAATTGCACATAAACACGACTAGCACATTATGTTAATGCAATTAGTACGATGTCTGTCTGCAATACTGTTTGGATTACAAATACAGAAAACTGACAGAGGTTATTTCCTCTCCCATGGGTGCTGAAGCCATGCATGCTCGTGGTTAGATGGTAGCCTTTGCAGCGGTTTTATCCAAGGACAGGAGGTGATATGAGGTGAGAATTGCTGCTTTATACAGCTACTTTTACAGTTCATGCACATGAACCCAAATAAACCTCTGCAAACGTTCCTTATGTGAATAGATTCAATCACAGTTTCTTCCTCTGTGAAGTGGACCATGTTAGTCTGAGTTTTCTTTCCATTCAGTTACACAGGAAATCAAAAAAAGCTTAATTTTAAATAGGTATAAGACAATACTTTGGATTTTTTCTAGTGGAAATAATGATTTCCATATAATGCATTACTGTATGTTTTTTAGGGTCTTCTCCTTTGTGCAATTGCTTTCGTTTGTCCCATTCATCAGTGCTGTGCAGTAATATCTGTAATTGCAGATATTTTTAAAGCATACATTCTTTTGTTAGAGCATCTGATTTGATAATATATTCTTTTATATGACCCCCAAAGGTTTATCTAGTGATTAAGATCACTTTTTCTTAATAATATACACAAAATATTTTCTGATAGTACTTAGTATTCAGATGCTGATCTTCAGCACAGAAGCTGTCTGCTTGAATGGCCATAAATATACTTTTTAGCCAATTTGAAGTCACATATTTCTGATGCACTTTATAGATTTTGTTATGTTTGGCATATATATTCAAACCATATGAACACATTTAGTCATCAATCTTAAGTTATCAAACAAACAAGCTGAGCAAACATTATTGGAGGCTCATGGTGAAAAGCTCCTAAACTGTGAACACTGAAGGAACTGCATGCTATATTTTGAATGCTCCATCTTTTGTAATAGTTCCCACTGAGAGACCCTGAGCACCAGAGAATTCTATAATGCAATTTAACATGATGATCTTCAACTGAATATAAATTTGAAATATAAGTAAGTTGATATTCATATATCATTAACATCTGTCAGTACCCGGCATTTTTGATTTCCTGCAGCAACATAGTCAACCCACATATTATCCTTTTGAAGCCTTCGCTTCAGACTCCTTACAGCAGCAGTGCTGTTATGCTAATCCCCTCTTCATCAGCAGCGTGGACTAAGGTCATTCGTTTGAGAGATTCAGTTAAGCAATCAAGACCTTGAGAGGAGCATTTTCAATAGTCCTGTCTGTCAGCTTATACCTCTGTCTGGAGCCTGAAGGTCTAGTTGAATTGAGGTGTTGTCCTCAGTCCGTGAAGAGGGCGACAGGTCAGGGTGCTGTGTCTCCCCGTGTTCCATATCAGTGTCACGTATTCAGTCTCCTTATCCTGCTTTAGAAAAACCTTAACAGAACTTTCAAGTAGTTAAAGTGACTCCGAACTTGGATTACTGCATTTGAACCAATACTAAATAAATGTTATGTGTATGTTTTATGTGTATCTTAATTTACAAGAGAAGACAGCATGCTGTACTGAAGAAAACTTGAACCAGTGACGGAAACCATAAACTCGTAAAAGGAGAATGTTCACTGAAGTAATACATTAAATGAGCAGCAGGGTCATTTTCCTATTGAATTGTTCACAGTCTCACTTTTTTGTGCAACCAGTGTAGTCACCCCCTGCTGGCCATTAGAAATAATGCAGACTTAAGGCACTTTTTTATTTGCCCTATTTTGCTGCTTGATTCCAATCAATAACTAATATTTAATGTATGTTACCATCAGTCAGGTCACCTACAGTAGCACTCTGTCTGGTCCAGTGTCTATACTCTTCATGGATCAATTATGTAATGATATACCTCAGACTGCAGCCAGCTAGTACACACCAATTCACGTCAAGCTTACTTAGTCTATCATGCAATGACTCAAGCATACAGTATCTGTCTGTCTGTCTGAGTGTGTCTGTGTGTGTGTTTGAAAACTCTCATGATTAGTGTTCTCAGTGACTGGCTGGCTGATGGGGTTGATTTGTCCGACAGTGCTGTGTGTCAGCCAGGCTCAGCGTCCACACTGGAGAACATGAGTGAAGGAGCGGATAATTGATAGTGACAAGGCGCTCCCAGCCTTAATTGCTGCTGGTGAATTAGATTACCTTTTCAAAGTGCCTTCATTAGCAGGGAGAGAGCCATACCAATGGTCCCCTGATTGGCCTCATATTGTTTTGCTGTGAACCTGCTCTGGCAGGGCACAAGGATGTGTGCGTATGTTTGTGTGTGTGTTTGTTTTGGATTGAAATTGCTCACTAATTTTCATGTACAGCTGTAGTTTGACTGTGTGTACATGTGTGTAGGCTATGCACAGCCAGTGTCAATAATGTCAAGTTGTCAAAGTGACACATTTAGAAGGATGTGTTTGTCTGTTTTATGGGCCACTGCTTGCTTTCACAATTGTATTGGATTAGTTGACACAAATGGAAAAAATAAACAAAAACAGATTGTTTTACTAAGCTTCCATTATATCTAGCCAAATAGTTTTTGGTTTTATTTATCTATATTTTGAGATGTCTGCCTCTATACTTGCTACCAACCCAATACAGTTGGACTAAATTAATGAATTTCCACAATTAAATAATTAAGCAGCATGAAAAAGAACATAAACTTGAATGCCTATGTCCCTTAGAAAAACTTTCTGTACATAGAAAATGATAGTGATGTAGCAAAAAATGTTAATGATTTAGCGAATTGCAGTGGAAGGGAGGTGATAGAAGATGCAGGTCTGGCTTAGCAGATGGAGCGGGTCATTTATTAATTGTAGGGCTGGTAGCTCATCCTGTCCACACCCTGTGCCCTGCATGGTTGCCCACTGCTGTCAATATGTAAGTGTGAACGGGTGATGTAAACAGCATTGGATAATATTAGTGTATAATTGCCATACATTTACAATCACTTACAAAGATTTATTATCTTGAGCTACTTGAAACACATGAAACAGAGAAAAATTAGAAAATAAGAAAAGCATTTCTTGTTAAATTAAAAAATAACCGTATCTGAACCTTACTTGTGTGCCTCGTAACTTCACTGTAGATCTCACTGCTATAAGTTCACATTTGTTGAACTGTGGTGCTGTTAACAACAAATATGCATAGCCAAATGATATGGCTATAGACTACTAAAGGTGGGAACCATCCCACAGGTATGCAGACTGGAGAGAGAAGCCACTCTGCTCAGCTCCCTATCCCATCACAGCCACAGGATCAGAACCATGGAGAGCACCACAGAGCATGGTGCCAATATTCTGTTGGCTAGCGAGAGTAACATAGACACTGATGGAGAGAAATAATGCAGGACAGTAAAATGTCTTTTACTGCAAATGACTGAAATTCTCTTTGTTGTATTGATAAGAAGGCAACATTGAAAAGAAGAAAATAGCACCATACCTATTTATCTAAAGGAGACCCTCTAGTTTTCAGATAAACAGTTTTTTGAAATGCACCAAACATATTGGGCCAAAAATGGGAAATTCATATTGTTCTGTATTACTCCGATGGTGAAATTATAATGTAAAAATAAAGTCAGATATTCAAACCCAAATTGCCTCTTTGACCGAGCATAAGTGTCCCTGATCTTTTCCATTTCTTCATTCTTTCTTCCTATGCCCTTTTGTTTTTGTGTTTTATCTGCTGACTAAGCAGCCAGAGGCCTTTGGTTCAATAAAAGCCTTATTTCTCTCTCCAGCATTTAATAAATTACTGATTTGCCGATGAGGTCAAAGCATTTTTTCCCATTATTTGACAAAATGCCTTATAAACACAAAGTATGTCTGTGAAGTTGTTTGATGTTCTTTAGAGAAAAAAATAACTGAAAATTTGAGTCAGAACAGTTGTAAGTTTTTGTTGTATTAAAATTAGTGATGTCAGAGCTATGAAATATTAAATCATACATCTTTGCTAACTACATCTTATCGTTTCAAGCCCTTTGGTGTGCATAAAATACATTGTGAACTTCTTTTTAAATTGAAGAAAATGTTAAATTACAATTAATTAGCATTGACCATGATCTGTTACCATATCGGCTGAAAAACATCCTTATCATCTATTTATACTTGTAATGTCTCATCGTCTTTAGTGAGGATGCCTGGTATCAGGGCCAATGAAGACTTCATAGGCGATTGGATATTGGCAATGATGCGCCATAAGACAATTTATTAGAGTTAAGAAGAAGTGGCAGCAGAACACATTGTCTTTTTTTAGTGCTAAAGCCATTGTTGGGCTCATTTAAGTTTTACTGAAGTGTATGCCTCCTCTTCAATACATTTTCTATCTAAGTCCTATCCCTGTTCTGCCATAATCAGCAGTTGTGAACTTTTTACAGTTTTGGGTTTTCTTTTAGGGGATCTCCATTTTTAGAAAGGAATAGTTCTAAACCAAGGATCCAGATCAACAGTCAACTGTTTAATGTTTTGTTCTTGAGAGGTCAAAGGTCAAGGTTAGTTACAGCATCTGTGGTGCTGGCAGGGACTTCAGCAAAGGGGATACTGTTTTCATAAAGGCTTGAAACCAGTGGTGGACGTAAGCTTTCTGAGGGTTAGGGGCTGAAAAAATAATACGGCACCAGTTGCATGTGGTGGGAGAAGGTTGTCTCTCATGAATCTGCCTCTGTGGCATCCTGAAGGGCACATTATCAAGTCTCCACTGAAAGGGCACCCTAGATGCAATTTATCCTGGTTTATCTGCCCCAGTGGCATCCAAAAGGCCACTTTTTTTTTTTTTTTTTAAATTGGGGCACCAAAGGGGGTGGTAGCCTCCCTGCTCTTCCTCTGAGTCCACCAGTGCTTGAAACCTTAATTCTCTAGTCACAGAGAAGTTTCTATGACCCTGCTGCCAACACAAAAAATAAACACCCTAAAAGCTAAGGGAAGAGATATAAGGGATTTTTTTTTTTCAGAGAGCCAGCAGTGAAAGTAGAACGGAGTTATCATTCCATGCAGAGGCAGAGACGGTGACATGAGCATCTTCTTAAAAACACTTTCTGTCCAAACCCAAAAGTCCCAAACCTTACTTCATCATCCCCTGCAGCACCAGTTTCAGCTCTCGCCATCCTTTTTTTCATCCCATTTCCATATCTGTCTCCAGTCACTGCTCCATCACCAGCCTGCAGTACCCCCCCAATCCCCCCCAAAACCCAATAGCATCCCCATCCCTGTCTCGGGCTTCATCCCTGCCCCAGCCAGCCTGCAGTTTCCCTGCTGAGTTAAATGGAGTGTGCCAGCGTCAGGGGAGTCGCGTGTGCTCAGTACAGCTCAGCTCAACTGGGCTGCCAGCGTTATAAACTTACTGTGTGATTATTGTCAGAGCGAGACTCCTCCACCCAGGAGGTCTGTGCTGATGGGTACTATGTCACCGGGTACAGCCAGCCATGGAGGGTTGGATGAGGGAGCAAAGGAGGGATAGAAACTGGGGTGAGAAAAGGACATGGGCAAGAAAGAGAAATACTTTTGGTGGGGGTGATGGAGAGCAAGGATAGAGGGAGAAAGCATAGAAAAAAAAAAGATGGAGGAAGGGGAACAAGCAGGAGGGCAGCACATCATCAAAGGAAGGAAAAATCCAAGCTGAGCAAGGAAAGGCTGATGTATACCTATCTCAGCAGACAAAGACAAGGGAAGACACACAGAGAGTGATATAAAGCGGGAGAAGCAGAGGAACAATGTGCTGGGAGAAGAAAGAGAGGCAGCAGGGAAATCAGCAGAGGAGAGAAAAAGAGGGAGAGACAGGGAGGGTGGGTAGAAAAGAAAGGCAAAGAGAGAAATTAGAGAGAAAATTTTCAAGCGAGTGATGTGTGCTGTGATTGTTTTCTCTCTCTCTTTCCCTCCCTCTCTTTCTCTCTCTCTGTCTCGCTCTAAACGGTCGGGATGTGGCCTGTATCTGCCGGCAAGAAGGAACTCAATTTGGGACAATTTACTCTGCAGTCTCAGCCCTGATGCACCTCAGGGACAGAGAATAGAGAGAATGAATGTGAAGGGAGATAGAATCAGCAAGCCACGCACACACACACATGCACACACACTGACACACACGATGTGCGCCTTGCACACAATTGCCGCCGAGTAGATTTCACTTAGTTAGTTCTAACTCTCCCAGGCGGTCAATACGATTTGAGTTTATAAGGCTTGGAAATGAAAAGCCCAGGATAAGGTTAGATAAACTGTGTGCTATTTGATTTCGGCCCACCTCTTGCAGAAAAACCCACACAAGACAGATGGCCGGAGGGGATACACTGATATCATGTTGTGCAAAGGGTCATATGGGTGATTAAGGCTGAATACGTTATGTGTTTTGACCCTCACACTGGTCTCTCTGTAATGATGAAAACACTTGTATGATTGTCCGTGCATCTTTTGCATTCTTAGCATATTCTGAGTTAGTTTTGCAGGGCACAATATTTTAACAAAGTCTCAAATAAAAGGCACTCAAGCGAGCAAATGTTGTGTTCTGTAACCCTTTGTGTCCTGAAATCCAGGGCTTTTTATTTCCTGACCACAGTGTTTCTACCCTGACAGGTCGGCAGCCTGGAGGCTCTGTACACCCTTAAAGACAGCAGGGGGCGCCCTGACAGAGCCACCTTCGAGAACACACTTTCAACCGCAGTCGGTGTAAGTATTTAAACTATTCCATTAAATAAGCACTGCAAAATAAAGTGCCTGTTACACATTAGGATCTGGAGAGGAGATCAGGCTGCAGGTTCCTAAAAGAAGCAGCTCTGAGGTTGTTTTTTTCTTTTTTTTTTTTTTGGCCTGACTTGCACTGTCTGTGTAACACAGCGGGAAATGGATTTGTAACTACAGCAAATCAGAGCGTTCAGCTACTTAGACGTGACTGTTTGATACATTTAACACGGCCACGTCAAGGTGAATTCACACTCTGGCAATGGTTCTGATTTTACACAGCATGTATATGCAAATGGAAGTTCATTTGGCTGGCGTTGCTGTTTTAATCAGGGTCTAGTGTTGATTAGCGAGAAGGCTGAAAAAAAAAGCAGAGCCATGTGGTGAGTAATGGCTGAAAGTTGTTTGCTTGTGTAGCTTGTTTGCCTGTTCCATCCGATATCACTTTATGCCCCCCCTTCCCACCCCACCACCCCTCCTCCTCCCTCACCACCTTCAACAAGCCGTTCTGCATCACCCTCGGAGCGCACAATGCAGCCTCCTCACAGGGCTTTCGTTGCCAGGGAAACCGTCACCCACGGAGACATCCCATGACAGCACAGGGCGAGGGAGGAGGGACGGGGAGAAGGGGTCGGAGATGCAGCTTTGGCCCTGTCCGTTCTCCAGGGTGCACCAGACCTCTGGCCTTTCCCCAGCACACTGGCCCTTCAATGACACACACAAACCAAAAGCAACAGTGCATTCATACACACATAAAGCAGGCATGCATGCACCGGAACACACAAGCAAGAGCAAGAGAGACATGGACAGAGAGTAGAAGAGAGAAGATTCCCAACTTTCTGATTCAGAGTTATCATCTGAATCAGTGTGCGTGTGATTAATTGAAGTAATTTATGCACAATCTCCAGTGACTCCATGGATGGTTCATGATTTCATTAAACTGTAACTTTAATTACTTTTCTACCATCGTAACTTTAGGTGAAAATGAATTTGCACCCACAAAATGTCCCACATTTCGTAATGAGACCTAAATTTAATGGATTGCACAAATAATGTTTTGGGATAATGAACAATTGCATACTTAGACATTGCATCTCCTTACCAGGCGCTGTTGCATCCATAAATGCTTACATTAAAATGTGTCAGTCGGCTACGTTTTTTTTTATTTGAACTAATTATTTGTAGCATTGAGGAAGAAAAAAATCTCTATCACTAACTTGAAGCCTATAGGAATACCTTTATATTTTTTAAAATACTGCCTTAACCCTTTAAACCATCAGACTAATTGAATGTGCATTGCAATATTTTTTAAGACCGAAAATAGTCAATATTGTAATAGATATATGGAAGATATATGTATGCATGGTTATGAGTTGCCAAACACAATTACCGTGTGTTGGCCACAGTTGCTGGCTTGCTGCCAAAGCCTGAGCTATTCTCCATCCACCCACCCACCCCTGACCAGGCTCTGTCTGTACAGAGCTGCGTTTCTCTCTGCATCGCATAGTGTACTTTGCATTGCAGGGCAAATGTGTAAGAGACTTAATATCGGTTAAATATTTCTTATAATACAATTCCTGGCATCACACATTAGGTGTTACGTGTGTTGCTCTTTGAAGGTATTTGTTTAATATGAATGACTCAGTTAATGGTGGGTTACCGTGGAGCATAGGCATCATACGATGGTGTTTTCATGTGTTTTATATCTATTGGAACTAAACTGAGTTTTGCCTCTCCGTGAAGTTTTGAATATAATAAAAGTGGTGAACTTGTGTCTTTGGAACATCAGGAGAGATGTTCTGGTTGGATCATCTGAAACCAGAATGAAAGGTCAGAAACCACTGCTGCCTCTGATTCTGATGTTCTGTTCTCAGCATCTCAAACAACTCAACATCCTTTCATTTAATCTGCCATCCAAATCACTTTTTAAATCCCACCACAAGACAACGGGTGTCCAAGTTACATGCTCTGAAAAGAAGATCAACAATATTGCATTTCCTGAAGCCGATGTGCTGTTGAATGTCGAAACTATTTTGATAATTTTCACATAATTTAAAAAATCAATTCCCACTCAAGGTCCAATTAGTTATGTGTTCTGTAACTTTCACTTGCATTGTGCAGTGATCATCAGTAGATGAAGGAAGTTTGCTCAGTTGTCATGTTTTAAGCCCAAGTGATCCTTTTCCTTGTCAGCTAACTGTAAATAATTATAGCCAACAAATGATCATGCACTATAAAATTCTATTAAAGCATGATTGATTTGGTATATGGACACGATACTGAATTTAGAGCCAGAAAATTAATTCATATCCGGTATTGTAATTTTTTGAGCTGGAATACAAAAAATGTATGGATTGTGCACCAACTTTCTCGAACATAAAACTTCAGCAAATAATATCAACCTTGTAATACACAATTATACATTATACGAACAGTGCATTACATTGTCAGCCAATTCCATAAATGACAACTGAGAAAATAAAGAATATATAGGACTGTAAAAAAAAAAAGTAAAAATAAACATCATTACTGTTCTCATTGAGTCAAATGCTTACTAAAAAAGATTTAGAAAATAATCGCTGACACCCTCTTGATCATGCCGAGCAACATTTTCTGCATTATATTTTGTGTAAAAAAAAAAAAAAGTTGTAATACCAGCACATATCGGACATCAATACCGCTAATTATATCTGTCAACTGGTATATTTTTCATGCTGTGATTGTATAACTATTGAATTATTCAGAGTTGAGTGAAATCATTACATGATGTCTTCCATAACAGAGGAATGATGAACACACTTAAGGAATCAGTGCAGTGGCTGTAGCTCATATCAGACACCATTATTTGGAAAAAGACTGTAGAGAACTATACTATGCCAGCCTATCATTTACAATACACACACACACCGAGAATGAAGGTCTACGGTGGTTTCTCGAAAGAGGAGGTTTTGCCATCATGTAATCCCGGTCGATGCAGCCCTCTGTCAGCAAAGCAACAATCAGCTGTTGTATTAATCGCCCTGCTAATGACACAATTAGCAAGACTGTGGAAAAAAATCAGCTCTTCACAAACATGTGAGGGCTCAAAGACAACACACAGATAAGGCCACAACATACACTGCTAACAAACGGCTCACATACGTTCAGACTTAAAGACACAAAGCACTCAAACATGATAAGAAGACACAAATACAAGAACATATCCCCAAAGACCAGACAGATAGTTAACACACACACACACACACACAC
>JAOWBC010001592.1:4438727-4448989 GCA_028566105.1 Hypoplectrus providencianus
TAAGAGCCCTGTGCCATGGTGGGCGACTCAACGGGGGCATGATGGCACTCACACCACGTACACACACACAGGCACACACATACACACTCAACACAGTGTGTGTGTGAGTTGTTTGTGTGTGTGTTTGGGCGTGTGTGGGGAGATGATCCACTGGTGTTGCCCTTGAAGCCCTGTGGTCGTGATAGTGGTGGTGCTGGTAGGTAAACAAGCAGCTAATCAGGCCTGTGTGTCTAATCCACACACTCCAGCAGACACCACAGGCTCGCTACTGACACTAACAGACTCTCTATTTCTGTTCCGAGGGTGTCGAGAGGAGGACGAAGGAGGAGGGAGCTGGGACAGTTGGAAGAGGAGGAAGAGTGGGAGAAGCAGCCAGGATATGGTTAGAGACGGGGGCATGAGAGGGAGGAGGAGGGAGGTGAAAGTGGAGTTGGAACTGCCTAAGTAGATGGAGGTGGGAGTGGGAATTTTGCGGCGGTTCGTATCAGGAGGTTGATTCAGTCAGTAAGGAGGAGGAACAGGAGTGGAGAGGCAGGACTCGGGTGTTCATATATACTTGGTTGGCATCCAAGTATTTTGGCAAATGAGCGTGCTCAGACAGACATTAGCGCTGTGTGAAGAAATGCAGCCCCCTCGTTCGTTTCAATCACACCGCTGTGGTTACGCTGTGGGGATGCCAGTGCTGAAGTCTCTATTAAAGCAATTCAGGAATGCTACAATAAAGCCGCTCGGCACGCAGTGAATCAGCCAGTCGAACAAGTCAGGCACATTCCTGGTCCAGTGTTCTGGAAATTGAGCAGGGTGATTTTACTGACCATTGCAATTAAAGAGAAGTGATCTCTGCAGCAGTGTGTGGCATGGTGTGAGAAACACCGTACTCTCAACCGTACTTGAAACAATATGCTGATTGCAGTCTGATTGCCTGGTTACAAAGAATTGTATTATTAAATTGTGATTCAAAATTTTCAAGCTACAGCTACTGTAAAACAAAAGTCATGCACCTTTATTTCCACCTCTTAATGTTTTAATCTGGATATTAATGCTGAAAAAACATGAAACATTAAAACAGAATTCAAACCAGATAGCTAACACATCAATTGTTGCCTTCAAACTTATATGTAAGTTCCTTATTATTACTATTAATAACATTAAAACACTTTTACTTTTAAAGTAAAGTATTGTGATTATTGATTACCATGAATATGATTATTAGGTTATTGCTGCATTTCCAGTAGTGAAACACGTTCTTGTCCTCTTCCCTCGGTGTGGTCGGCTGCTCGCAGGCATTGCACGATCAGGTTGCAAAGAGCAATGAGAATTGATTTGATTGGCAGATAAGATGTGGTGCAAATTCCAACAAATTAAACAATCAAAAACAACGCTCGAAACTTTAATGCACGCTGCCAAAGAATGGATTTTGTCTGGATGGATTCTAGCTTCTTGTTTGCTGTCCTACCCTGGATGGTGAAGCACTCCTCCATTCTCCATATTAGCTTTTCACCAAAAACAATATATTCAGATGTAACTCCCTTGAATTCACAGTAACTGTATTAGATTATAGTTACATTAACGTTGTTATTCAATTAGTTGCATTGGATATTGGTGTTTATTTAACAGACATATAAATAGAGACAGGAGGTAAATGAAGGCTACAGTATTAATATACTGTTTCTCTTGATTCATTTTTTGTTTTTTAGATTTATTGCAATTCATTTCAACCTACACAACTACACATCCAGAGAGCATTCAGGTATATATTTATGTAGAAATATAACACATTTCTTTTTTTCAACCTGTGGATGTTTTCATTTGCTTCATCCCAGCTGATGAAAACTCACCTATGATTCATATTTTGCATCCACTTTGTGAATCATATCAAGTTTTCAGGTTTTTTAATGTGCGGTTATATCTAAAAAAGGGGCCAAGTGGGTATTATTAGAATGGTAAATGTTCACTCCGCTGGTTTTCCCCTGTATATTCTTCCATATTGTGCCCTCAGTGCCTCTTCTTCAATGTTTGTCTGGGTTAGTTTTTTCTCTTTATGGTCCTTATTATCTCTTTTTCCCTCTGGTCTCTTTTTAACCTTGCCCGTCCCTCTAATTTCTCTGCTTTTTCTCCATCATTGTCTCCCTCTTCCAGCTCTCTCTCCCTCCTCCGCTCTGTCATCTCCTCTCCTCTTTTCCCTAACACACCCGGACACGACAGAACACCACGGATAGTTAATAATTCTCTAATTTCCGCTCTTCACGGCGTGTAGAAGGTGTCGCAGATAACCTGATTTATCAGACGGCTATTAGAATGTGAATCAGGGGTATTAAAGCAATGGACATTAACGTGCACATTGTTTAAACAACGCCACGGGACTAATGGATTTCAAAATGAATTTGTCAACACCGTTCTCCGTGAATATAATTAGTCAAATGAGAGCAAAGCAGTGGAGGAGACCAGAGGAGGAGTTTAGCAGGGAGAAAAGGAAGTCATATACAGACAGCAGCAGGGATCTATGAATCTAATAGATGGAGGAGCGTGCACTGGGTTCTGCGGCTGTGATGTGTGTCGAGTGATGCTGATGGAGACGAATGGCATAACCAGTGCGTATGTCAAATAGTGAGAGAAAATCACCTCCTTTTCCCCTTGGGTACTTCGTTTTATGAAAAATTAACTACATATTAGACATGCTGAATAATGCCAACTGTATATCACTGGAGCGCTGTCACTAAGTTATGGCTCTGACATTCAGTATTGTTGTCTGCGCTTTAATTTTTCAACATTTTCCGTATCACAATGATCACAATGAATGAACTAATGGTTAAAAGCAGAAGCAGGAGAGAGTATTATCACTTTTTTCTTTCTTCCTTTTTGGAGGAAGTCAGTACATTTGTCTGTGGTAGTTTAACACATAACAATGGAGCATCTTGGGAAAGAAATGGTCCATAGATTTCAAGCTAAATAGTAATTACAAAACTTTGTTTTTCACTCATTAGTTATTGAATTTTCTGTCATCATAAAACAATGATTTGATCCTACAAGTGTTGTCTGTGTAGCCAAAGCTGATACATTATTTGAGCCAATGTGTTGCACCTGATCACACATATATTCATTACAATCAACACACTACATAATATTTTTGATGCATTGTTCTTTTTATGTACAGTATAAATTCCCTTTTGCACCCAAATCACTAGATTGATAATATTTGTTAAGTTGTTTTTCTTTTTAAATAATAATAATGGTGATAGTAATATTGATAATAGTCATATCAGTATTTATGGGCATAATTGTTTTCCAAATAAAGGAACCAATAATACAGGTATTAAAATCAGGAAACAGAAGGCGCAATGGCAAGAAAATAATTAAATAAAAATAAAAATAAATACAAGCAATAAAAAATTAGTTGATAGTTTTTTAAAAACCATAAAACAAGTAGGCAAGATATGACAAAGATTAAGTAATCACAGTTTTGTTTAAAAGACAAAAAAAGTAATAAAAAAATATATATATAATTTGCAATATATTTTGCTTTTGCTATGTGGGGGACTGTGATATTCATATCATATCATTCATAATTTAAATAGTGGGGTTTGGTTCAGGAGCTGCACTCAGGGTTTAGATGTTAGAGTAAAAACAGAATAAAAGCATTAAAGTCCAGTTGTAGTTACATGTTGTAAACATGGACATACTTTCTTGTCTACCCCTGCTTGTCTCTAGTCATACAGACAGTCTTGGTCTTCTCTGTCCTGGTTTTGATGGATCCATCACTGCGATTTGTTCCTCCACCCCTACACAATGACGGGGAAGTGTTGAGGACTCTCACAACATTAAAACATTTGAAAACATTCAACAACAACACCTCTCTGCAGAAAGTTACTCAGGATAATCCAGAGCCGTGCTGGGAACAGTCTGTGAATATTTCTTCTCTCAGTAAGAAGTGAAAACAGTTCATGATGAGGTTATGATGAGGTCTACCGGAGTAGCAGGGACATTGTTTCTCAGAAGACAGGTTGTTGTTGATTTTTAAAAAATTTAATTTTGTGATGCTGTGAGCTCCACAAATGAAATTTCTTCCCAGTCATTGTATTCGTGCAGAGGAGTAGCAGCAGATTTGATGCAGCCACATCCAGTGGATGCTGAGAGTTGTGCTCGACAACTTTGCTTTTGTGTTTTGCTTTTACTTTTGAAATGAGTAATACTAATTTTTTGAATATATTAGGTTCCGAAACCGAGGCTGAAAAAATAGTCCAAACAGTGTCCACTAATTTCATGCCACAGTCCTATAATACAGAGGTTGCAGTAACATAACCCTCTCCCCGGACTCAAATGTGACCATCGCTGGCTTTCAGACTTTGCGAGCTGACAGGGAGCTGAGGAGGAGGGTAGGAACATAGGATCAGGGCTCATGGTGCTTTTCAACAACAGGTGAGGTAACCCCAGGCACATTTACATTTACACTGCACCCCAAAAACCAGATATCAAACGGTTAGGCACAAGTCTCCATCCATATGATGTGCTGAAGGAGTTAACATGAGGCGGCTTCATCATTTACATCCCTCCTCCTCATCATTTCTCCTCATCCTTCAGCTGCAGCGGACGAGCCGAGCTCTCTGTCATTGCTAAACTACAGAGTCAACACCCTCTCTGGGATTCAGAGCTCAAGGGTCTGACTCACAAACACTGTGCAATGCAGGCATGTTGCATGTTGTAAAGCAAACTCACTGAGTTCACTTTATGGACATTAATTATTGCCACTTGCAAAAATTTAATTTGTCTTTGAATTTATGAACTATTCATACCCAGTTTCTTAGTTTGGTTGTTAGTGTTCTTTTCTGTGAGTGATGTTACGTGTTAACATTAGTAGTGTTGGTCATGTTAATGCTGAAGAAATAATTGAAAACTTAATTTTGTTAATTCTGTGTTTATCTTTTTAACTGAGGCCTATAACCTAACAAGGGGTGTGTGGAAGTTTTTTGTACGGCATATACAATGAAAGAGAAAGTTTAGAAGAAGATCCGAGTTGTATCTGCTGTACTTTTCCTGACAACCTTTCCAGAGGGAAGTTTACAAAGCTTAAATAGCAATTTGGTAAAAAATCTGGGCATTGATCAATTAAAAAAAAAAAAAAAAAAAAAATGAAACGATTTACCTGTTTTTTTTCTTCACCTGCCACAAAAAGAACAAACTAAAAAATGCATTTTTCTAGCTCCATGTATAGTGCACACTTGCTTCTCTTTCTGTCTTAGCCTATAGTGTCCATCTGCCTTCCTGGATCACTATGTGTGTATGCAGACCTGCAGCTCTTTATATATCCAAGCTTATGTTTAGCAACAACAAATTCCAAGTCGTTCTCAGTGACTGACAGACGATGTTTAACTTGCAGGCGAAATTTTGATTATGTTTTTCAGAGGTAATAACAGCAATGTAACAGCTGAAAGCGAAAAGAAACCCACACACAGAGGAAAAACAAAGACATTTCTCTAAAGTGGAGATCTCCATTGAAGGAAGCGTTTCAATGAACTTAAGTCCCGATGCACACACACTTCCTCTGCCACCTCCAGCTCCGTGTCTGGGTCCACCGCAGGAGGAGAGCTGGCCGCTGGGCAGACAGGGCAGCGGGGTGTGGTGAGGGGGCGGTGAACGTGTGCCTCTTGAATACTAATGTCCCACTTTAGAAGTCAACCTCTTCTCCATCCCCACGTACCCTCTGCTCCGTCCCTGTCTCTCCCTGCATCTTTTCACCTCACCGTCATTCCCCTTCAGTCTTCTCTTTTATGCCTCCTCTCATTTATTTTTTTTCTCACCTCCCCCACTACTCCAAACAGTCATTTTCTCCATCTCTCTTCTTCCAACAACTTGTCTACTCTGTCTTCTCACGCCTGTCCTCTTCTCCTTTCCTCCCTGTGCCAGGCTTTCAATCACCCACGCTCCCTCTACGTCCTCGTATCAAACCTCCCGCCCCGTATCACTCATCAAACTTTGTCTTCTCCCCAAGATCTCTCTCTTTGCCATTCACTTTTTAAACCCACACAAACACACGTACACACACATCCTTGACAAAGCCAGCTAATTACAGGCAAGTGTTCACTCCAGCCCTTCTTAAATACCGAGCTGATTAATGAGACGGAGGTGTAGGGCCAGGAAGTCTCACCCTCAGCGGGTGGTGATACACACCTCTGTCTCTCTGCTGCTCACACACACACACATACACACCTTTCTTTTTCTTTTTCACACTCGCGAGCGCAAATTATCAGACATGTGCAGCTTCATTACAGAGCGATTGGTATCACTTTTTACGGCTTACCCTCCTCATGTGTCTTAGCCCTGCTTGGTTTTCGCTATTTTTTTTGGTACAGTAACTCCTTCCTAAGTGGTGAGAGCCAGCCAGGGGGCTGCAGGTGTAGCAGGGGCCTCCTTTGAAGTGATGTCAGCTCATTGTCTCAGCGGCGGCGCAGGCACGACTCACCGTCGGCTCAAAATGGCCTCCGACACATCTCTGTGGCTGATTTGTGTGTGCGTTTGACCCCGAGGACCAGTCGTGAATGCTGCGGGAGTAAGGAGATAGAGTGCAGCTGCTGCCGCTGAATGCTGACACACATGCGGAAGCAGCAAATGTGCGCGCACACACACACACGCATACACACCCGCACAATCACAATCTAGACTGGGTCAGCCAGGTTCAAAGCATTTGTATTCATGGAAGGTTTTGCATTGGCTCCACCACCTACAGTGTTTCATCTAACTGTGGGACGTGGCTTTTTACTTTCACACTCAGAAGACCTTGGACTGTGTTGGAGTGTGTTTATGGCTGTATTTATGGCAGTGTGGTGTTACCTGACTGAATGCACCTGACTGAATGCATTTTTCCACTCAGATCATCCTTGTAAATACTTGAAGGTGAAATGTTTTGATGTTCAGGTTGACCCTTGTGGCACACCACCTCTGAGCATGCATGTGCTCATGCTGTGCATGTGTCAATCCACATCCAAATACACATTTGTCCACTGCGGAGGAGCATGCATGAGCACATGTACAGGCCAAGCTGCTTAGGTCCTCCATAGGTTGACAGAGATGCCAAATAACTACAAACCCATAATATGTACTCTTTTAGGAAAATTACTTTAGAGAAATTGACCACGAAAACGTTTTAAAATATAATACGATACCTAAATGAACTCCAAATGAAAACTGACTGAGGCAGTTTATTATTATTATTATTCTATTCTATTATTCCTAGTTTAGATTGGAAAGTGGGTTAGGCTCCTGGCTTTGTTCAAGTTTAATTTGAAGAAATTTGTAAAAGAAAGGTTAAAAAAGGAATCTGATGATGTTTTTCTTACTCTCAAGCAGGTCAGCAGGACTCTGGAGTACCACACGGATCAATACTAGGGCCCTTTCTGTTCAGCCTACACATGCTACCATGAAGCCACATTTTTCAATGCGGCACCATTAGTACAACACATATACAAACAATACCTGAATCTACATTTGTCTTTCACAAGAACACGATGGTCCCTTTGAGGCTCTCCATTTGTTCATTCTGCAAATGAATAGACATCTCTCACATGCTATTTATCTCCCCTTCTGCCATCTATTTTGGGGCTATCAAAGGCAGTTCTGATTGGTTAAATGAATATTTAAACAGTCTGCTTTTTCTCCTAAAGTAAAATGATAGGCTACAGCCTGATATTACTAATAGAAGAGATATGTTAGATACTGTCTTCCCATCTTCTTTAAACGCTGGGCTGAGAGTTGAGTTGTGTTTAAGAAACAGTTCCTGTAACTCTTCTGAGGTCTCTGCTTAGTGATTCTTGATGACAGTGTTCTGCTGCATATGATTGCAATTGTTTTCACATGTTAGATTCTGTTTATATTTTTGCCCTGACTTTAGTTTAAAGCATACTCATCACTGCACACTGGGCTTGGCCATCTCTGAACTTTGGTCATTGGTACTTCTTCATTTATTAAGGCATTTCGGGTAAACCCTCAGTTTACATTTGCACTTTGATTGCACAGAAATCTGACTGTGGTGAGAGTCTGAGATCACAAGATATGTTCTTGTTGTCTGTGCCAAGTACAAGAACTGAACTGGAAAAGAAAGCTTATATGTGTTCTCCTCCCCTTACTTGGAATAGGCATCAAAAAGATTTGAAGATTTGGTCCCTCTGCCTGATTTTAAAAGCTCATATAAGTGCAAGGGTGAGTGAATCGGTTACTAAGATGCCAATAAATTAGTATTTTATTCAGCAATTTCTATTTTTCTAGGCTGGTGTCTTTGGTCTCCCTTTTAAAAGACATCATTGATATTGACTTACCTAGTTAAATATGAATTCTTTGTTTTTAAATAAAATAAAACATATGTACCAGACTGACACACTCAGTCTGAGGGCTTTTTTTGCTGCAGGTTTTATAGTTTCAGTCATGTTTATATTTCTTCCATTGCCTAATTTTTCCTCCTTCCTATCTCCATCCTTTGCTCACTCGTGTTTTGCTCCCTCCTGAGCCGTTTGACATTAATTCCTAAATGTCTCCATAATAAACATGCAAAAAGGATAGTGTCACCTTTTTTACACTGAGGTCAACGGGTGGTCGTCTTTATGTTAGGTCCTGACACACACACAAGCACACACCACACACACACACATGCAGAAACAGGAGTGTGAATTCACACTAAGGCGTCTTTCTTACAATTAGGTTAAATTGACGATGAACTCCTAATGAAGCCTGCTCCTTTGCCTCCTGCAGACAAGCTATTCTTTTCATGTAACAGCAGAAATGAACTGCTTGTAGAGCTGCATTTATGTATGGAGGGAACACTCGCCTAGAAAGGAATATATATGTCAAATTTTAGTCTGATTCAAATATTCTTTAAATATTATGAGCTTGAACGTTTTCCCTAACTGGTAATTAGACTTGCTACATTGGTGTTCACTACCATATAAACTGGGGATTGTTTTTAGTATTGGGTTATGAATATAAGAACATCTTTAATGGCGCTTTGTTTTTAGTTATAAAGATAACAATGTATCATTTTGGTAAAATGCTAAAATTCCTGAGCCACAATGTAAGCATCAGCGGGTTTATACTTCATTGCTATTTTAAGTCACCAAGAACCTCTGATGTTGGCTGGCTTTTGCTCAAATTCTGGGAGTCATCCATGTGTTTTTCTGCCCATAATTGCATAAATAAAAAACATGGCAGCATCAGAGAGAATTGAGGTTTGGAGATTCTGACCTGAAAAGGACAAACACTGGAGCAAGAGAAATGCTGCTGGAGCAGAAGATATGAGAGAGTCTCCTGATTTCACTGATGATAAAGTTGGAAGATTATAAAGGCAAACAGATGAGCCTGAGGGGGGATTTGGAAAAGATATCTGACATCCCATAACTCTTTAATGAATCACTTGAAATCCATATGAAGACATCATGTTGGCCCATGGTGCTGAATCACTCAGTACACCTCTTTAAATCAAAAGTATGCAAAAACTTGCTCAGCATGCTCGCTTGGCCTTGTGTTCCGTGTCGAAATCCAACTTGGCTGAGGCGAGGAGGAAAGTTGGCCAGAGAGCCCTTTCTCTTGTTCCCTTGAGAATAAGAAACTAAACATCTATAAAAAAAAAAATAAAAAAGCTCAGCATCAACTGGTGCTACATTTTTCTTTTACCAAACCACATTCGCTATGAACATAAAATGCAGCTGTTGGACTTAATGTATATTTGCATATCAGTGGATGGAGAGGGAAAAATGCGGTTAAAAGACTGAGAGTTTAACGCTCGTATAATTCAACATTTATCACAGGACATAAAAATGGAAAAGCGGAGAGATCCAGAGTCTTTATTCCCAGCATCAGTAACTTCAACTTAACTAAACATACAGAAATAGAATAAAACTAACTGCGCTGAAAGTACAAAACAAAATCAACCAACCAGCAAAGACTAAGTGTATCTGAAGAAGTGAAGTGAAGAAGAAGTGGACGAGGAGAGAATAAAGCATCAGTGGTTATGTAGATGGCATCGCGGGTTGACCTGGCATGGTATGGCACAGCATGGTACGGCATGGCAGGCTCCAATGAGGCTTCACCCACCCAGGGCTCCATCCCGCTTGAGCTCAACACAATCAGGCCTCAACGGCAAAACCGACTGCAGGTTACCATGGCAACCCGGAGGCACTGCCTGCATGGGACAAAGGCTGGCAGGTCCCGTGTGTGTGTGTGTGTGTGTGTGTGTGTGTGTGTGTGTGTGTGTGTGTGTGTGTGTGTGTGTGTGTGTGTGT
>JAOWBC010001592.1:4455913-4473628 GCA_028566105.1 Hypoplectrus providencianus
ACAACATTTTGCAAGAGATGAGGCTGAGAATAGAAGTAGATGCTGAATAAGCAACACTGAAAAATCTTAAAGGAAAAACTTACTAAGAAGTTCAAAGAAGTCTTTTAGTTAGTTTTGATGCACTCCGCTTTTGTTTTTTATTCATTTGGTTTAGGTGGTCTCCAAAGCGGCTTCACTGCTGCTCCTAAGCCCTGTAGTGGCAGGGAAGAACATGAATTTTCTCAGCTGAATTTCTTTTTTTTTTTATATGCCTGAGCCAAGTCGTATTATCCATCCATGTTTTAAATGTATTCAAAGTCTGTGCCCTGACATTTGTCCATTTCTAGTTTTCAGCTTTTACCACATGCGCTTTGTAGCTGTAGTTCAATAACGCTATTGTTTATTATGTGCTTGTGAATTTATTGAAAAAGGAAATGAGAATGCTCATACATTTTCAGTCACATGGTGGTAAAAATAATAGAAAGCCTATTAATATAATTACAGTAGAATTCAAGTTAAAATCATTCCTTTTCATCAATGGTCTTGTTGTTTTAATAACTTATATTTTTCTCCTCCAAGAAATACTATTTTCCTCCCTATGATTGAAACTATATGTAAATATATATACAGTGTGCTATACATTTTCACATGTTCTATTTGAAATGCTCTGCTGACCGCTAGATGGATCCATTCTTTATGAAATCCTCTGCTCACTTGCTCTTTCACTTTGACGTCCCTCTGTTTGTGTTATCAGGGTCGAGGTGGGAAGGGCAGCATCTTCGTGTGGGCGGCAGGTAATGGTGGAATGCAGCATGACCACTGCGGTGCAGATGGCTATGTTAACTCCATCTACAACATCGCCATCGGTGCTGTCTCTCAAACGGGGAAGCCCGCCCCTTTCGGCGAGCCCTGCCCCGGTGTGATGGCCGTCACTCTGACAGGGGTTGGCGTGGGAGGCTCACTACCTCTGGTTAGTGTGCATGTACCTCCTAACACATCTAACAACAGTGTTTATCATTAATGAGTGCGTATATGTGTGTGTGTGTGAGTGTACGTGTGTGTGCCAGCAGCCCTGCTCTTTTGCTCCTGTGAGCTGTGAGAAGCCTGTTAAAGAGCAGCGACTGGTGGGATATTTATAGAGGCCTGCCAAATGACCTAGGTGACTGCTGGGCGCACACACACACACTCGCTCACAGACGCAGACACACTAGCAAACGAGTGTTAATTGGAGGTAAAGCTTGGCTGCAGTGGCAGAGAAAGGGAGAGGAAGAAGCCAAAGTGTTGATGGTGGAGGTAACCGTGAAAAGACAGGAAGAAACGCAGTGCCAACCCTTTTCACTGGGCTACAGAAACAGAAAGACCTTTTTTATCAGTGTGATATCACCTTTGTCTGCTAAGATGCCTGCCCTTTTCAGCCTCGCATTAGGAGGTGGTCAGACGAGACACAAACTATTTTTTTTTAAATGATAATAAACTGTTAATGGGAGAAATTTTCATGACTTGATTTGCTGCATACATTTCCCAAAACCTCCTCCAGATATCCATTTCAGCCAAACTACTACTGATATAACATCCATATAGCTGTATATTGCAACATATTTGGTTTGCTGCTGCTCCTCCAGGTCACTGTGACCAACGGCGGTGATGGCTGTGTCACACACTTTCCAGGAACATCCAGTGCTGCTCCGATTGCTGCAGGCATTCTTGCTCTCATGTTAGAAGTAAAGTGAGTATCTGTCTGTCCAGTCATACTGCACACCAGTAATTCTGCAACAATAAATGTGATACCTTATTGATTTTTGTAGAGACTAAGAGGTAATTTCACAAAAGGATTGCACAGCTTTTGTGGCCACTAAATCAGCACAATTAAGACAAAAAAGAACATTAAATTGACCTATTGCTATTGCCCCGCCCGCCTGATGAAAAATGGCGCAAGGTGTCATACTCTGAAAACTATGCTCACCACAGGGGAACTCTATCAGTACAACATGCAAGCAAGGGCTGAAATGCTAACAACATTTCTGTATCTAGCTTAAAACCTTAAATGTATTATTTTTGGCACACATCTGTGTTCAGTTTTGTCTTATCAAAAGATTGTTTTTTTGTTTTTTTTCAGCTTGTGAAAACATAGTTTAGGGTTGGTAGTGCATTTCACCACACAGCAGCTTTGAGACATTTTCTGTTTCTTTTTCTTGCTAATAGATGGAATTGAAAAGGAGCTTCCTTTATTCTATACAAAGCCAATGGAAAGAGATTGATAGTTTCCCTCTGGTGGGGACGAGGCTTAAATACTGATGATGCTGCTCTCTGGACTCTTGCAAAAATTTGGGTTGTTTATTTTTGTTTTGGATCTTCAGCTGGTTATAGTAGTGACCATCATCACCTGGAGAGGTTGGAAGGAGTTAAACCTTAACCTGGACAATTTTCTTTCAATGAAAATGCATGTTAATAAACATGAATAAGTGTAACATTATCAGATCTTTGATACATTAACTCGTCCTTGAACATGGTTTCTGCCTGAGTCAAATTTAGTCAGGTTAGATTATCTGTTGTTTGGTTGTTAAGAACAACAAGTACCATGATCCCATGCATGACATCATCATAGTCCCTCTTCTCTTATTGTTTTAATTGAGAGACCCCTAGCCACAGAAATTGCATTCTGTGCATTAAACAATACTCCAGTCAATTGCTGAAGATTCATTTTCACTCAGTTGACTTGCCAAGTAAGAGAGTAATCATTTCAGCACTAAAAGAGTCTGCTGAAAGAATTCTTAAATTAAAATTCTGCACCCTGCTCCGTCGTACCTCGTCTCTCCTCCCTGTTTTCCTTCTCTCTATTTGTTTTCTTATTCCCCCCTTTGATGTAGATCATCTTTAGCTCCTACCCTTTCTTTCTGTGCCCGTCAAAATCTGCAAATATATCTCCTTGCTCTTTTTTCTTCTCTGCCTCCTTTGTCTCGGCTGCCACTTCCTACCATTTCCCAAGCCCCCTTTTTCTTCATCCCTCTTAACTCGCCAGCTGTCGGTGTGGCCTCGGGCCTGGTGTTTTGTGGTGGTATCAGCGGCGTCTACGCCTCCTTCATGTTATGGATGGTACTAGAGGCCGGCTTTACTGCTCCAGCTGTCATGCCACGGCGTCTCAGTCTCAGTCGCTTGGCTGTAAAATGGAGCGCGGGTCCCCTGGGCGAGGCGACTCCCAGGACATTACTGTTAAAGGCTTTGTCGTGACCCGCTGCTACTGACTAAACTATATATCACCTCTCTCACTCACATTGGCAGCATTCTGCTCACGTCTTTATGGAGCTGGGTTCTCTCTCTCTCTCTGTCTGTATATCTTTCTGGGTCTCTCTCTTTCTCTGTTTCTCACACTTGCTCATTCTGTGTCTCACTCTTTCCCCCCACATTTCACACAAACACGCTCACTTGTATATTCTGCCGTACTCTCGCTCACTCATGCAAACCTACAGTTTTTTCTCTGATCTCCATTCATCAAAACAACCTGTTTTATATACAGCATTCATAAGCACATGTATAGATACATAATGGTTTATTTCATATATGTATTTGGGAATACAGATGCCAAGCACACATCATGGAGTGTCTTGCTTTTCATTTTGGAACCGTGAAAGTTTGACATACATCCATGAAATTTGACTACAGGATCACATTTATGTTTATCCATGCTACCTTAAAAGACATGCTAGTGTGAACATTGGCACCATTACTTTCTGTCATCAACTGGTGCTGAAACATCCACTATTGCTGCTTTATATCAGTTATTGAAGTCTCAGACGCATTGGAAAACCAAACACTTTAAAATGTGGATTAATAACATCATCTGGAGGTGCACACAGCTTAATGAATTTTATGCCATTCCCAGGAACCCAGTTCAAATACAACACTAATACATTGTTATGTGCCCAGAATAAAGACCATTGACTTTTTTTTTAAAACTGTTATTGCAATAGACAGATTAAAAAGATGTCAACATAACTACAGATGAATTTATACTTTATGTCTGAGTGAAGTTCGGATCCATCAACGCCTGGCAGGAATCTGCACTTTGCAGGGTGCACTTCCTTGTCTCTTATTGAAACTACACTTTTTTCTGCGTCTAATAAGATATGAAAAAAGTTTCTAGCAATCTTTGGCTTTATCTTTGATAATTAATCGAAAAGAGTGAGCCAGTAGGAAAAAAAATCTTGAATAGCTCCTGATGGAATGCACCGACTCATATGTGTGATTCCTGATATGATATGAAGGTTTTCTCCTGGGAATGCTTGATATCACACCATAAAGTGCAGATAGAAAACGGCAGCGAGACTAAATGGGTGTACAGTGTGTTGTCGTCTGTGTTATCAGGATTCAGTGTTTTGCAGCCCTGACAGTGTCGGGGTGTCACTGTCTATCTGTCTCTCTGACACTATGCAGGCCTGTCTGTCTGTGTTTCCATCTGTCTCCATCCATCCGTCTTGACGTCTGTCCAACAAACCATCAGGGTGAATCAATTCTTCACTTGTCCTGTTTGTCTTTCTGTCTCTGACTGTTTGTTTGTTCACTTTATCACCATGTCAGCCTCTCTGTCACTTTATGTTTCTTTCATCCATTCTTTCTCCCAGTCCATCCATTTGCTATTGGGAGCTAAACTATTGATTTGATTCCATCTTGTGGTCTTTGGATTTTTACACCTGCAGATGTGCATTTTTCTATCAACCCTTTTCTGCTTACTTTGTTTGAGCTGTCTGGAAAGATGGATTGTCTCCTTCTTAACCCCACTCACTCTGTGCTCTGATTAGGCAAACTAGTTCAGGCAAGTCCTTTCAATCAATCACACAGCGGCAATAAAACTGTATAAATAATCTTTTAACCTCTTTTAACCTGTTGGTTGATTAAGCAGTATAGAAACTCCATGATTAAAAATAATGGACCACTTGCATTATCCTAAGTAAAATCATCAGATTTTGTTTATGCATGTTCTTCATATATCCCAATGTTTTGCCATTGAGTTCTGATGAGTAAAATCCTTCATCTGCTTAACATATAGTTAGCTTGGGGGCGCTTGATTCACCTCTGTTTTTTTGACTTCCTCTTTTTCTGTCTGTGTCCATTGAATGAATAGGAGAAATAATGTATAAATCCTTCTCCATGGGGAGTCAAGGAGTAGTCAGCCAGTGATCTCAGTGGGGGAGAAAAGGGAAAGAAAAGTGAATCCACTTGCTCTAATTGGTCTTAACTCAAACACTCATGCACTAAATGTGTGCACACACGCTACCAGTAACACATACATACTTTGTTCTGGCTCTACTAATGTTTTTCATTTAAAGTGCATTGAAGCTCACTTGCATTCATGACCTCCCCCCCAAAAAAAATTGTATAGAGCTTGACTCTATGACTCAATATAATGAACTTAGCATACCTGTTGAAATCTCGTGGCATTCTCAGAATTTCTTTTGACATAAGATAATCAAGCCAAGATAGATTGAAGGGCTCTGTTTCTGTAGGTTTCTTCTTAACGACAGCATATGAGCTGTCATGATCTGCTGTAACTTCTGCCTGATATCAGACAGATTTGTGAACCTGTCAAACTTACATTTCCTTTACTTATACAGAGTTCCATGTGAGAGATGGAAGGAGAGAGGAAGTTGATGTTCCCTAAGTGAACACTAGACACCAAAATACCTGCGTGAATCAAACATTTTAAGCTGACAGTAATGCATGGCCATGCCAAAAACATGCCACATGTAAGAGTAGAGCAGAGAGAAGTAAAGACAAACTTACTGTACATGTGAAGTGAGAATTGAGAAGCTGTGCCAGAGCGGTCGCTATTATTCAAACTGTTCCTGCTTGATTAGGAGCACATCATGAAAGCATTACACCCATACACATTGGTCAGTGAATCAAGTGCTTTTTGTGTTTCTAAGTCCTTCAAATGTACAAAGGTCAAGCCAAAATATCCTGGATTCTGGATCTGTCAGTCACGGTATTTGGTAGCTATAAGCCAATTCAGCATATCGGTGTGAAACAGCATGCCGATAGCTCGTCAGATTCAAATGAAGTGAAGTTAAATTCTATGCCAGAGCAAAAATTAATACTGTATTTTCATGCTAGCTGAACAAATCATTAACTATAGATAATATAGACTATCAAAATGCAATGAAAAGAGGTCAAATAGCTTTCTCCATATTGGTGTTCGGTTGCTCATGTGCTCAAATGCAGTATGTTCAAAGGCAACACAACCAAGACACTTCATATTACATACTGGTGCACTTGAGAATAGTGTTACACATGCACATGTTGTAGTGTGCATGCATAGGGATTTATATATAAACAGACAAACAGCATAAGTGCATGGTTTACATACAAGCATTCATAAATGTATTCTAAGGATATGGTGCTGAACCAGCCATAGACACATACACCCACACAGAAAAATATACAGGCACATAAACACAGAAATACAGATCCATACTGTCCATCATACAAACACACACACACACAAACACACTCACACACACACTTGGGTGCGTGTGTACACATGTACTCATTAACCACAGGAATCAGGGCCAAGCTGGTGGAGTGTATTTAAAGGAGATTGCAGGCATGCAGTTATTGGACTTAACCTAATTGATAAACCCATTAGTAACACTTGTTCAGATAACATGGGAGGAATCTCAGTCTGCTCACAGTCACTCGAAATGGGTTCACTTAGGCTTAGAGTGCAGCACATTAAGAGAAGATTACAGAGCGATGTGGAGCGTCTTACCAGTCCATGCCTCGCTACTGTAAGATTAATAGAGACGAACTAAGGACAGAGACAGAGAGAACATTGGACTCTGACACACCACAGGGTGGGGACATTGTGTGTGTTTGTGTGTGTTTGCGTGTGTGGGTGTAGTTTTGCAGCAGTTGGTGTTCTGTGTGTCTACATAAGTGTTTTTCTGAATGTGCGTGCATCTGCATGTGTTTTTTTGCAGCTCTGACGCAGTGGGTAATATGCCATCATGTGCCGTTGTGTTTGTGCGCTTATGCTTCCACTGAGTGTTTCTCTCTATATGTGGTTGTATCTGTGCTTCTCTGTAAATGTATATCCACATGGGCGATAGTATTTCTGCCTTTCTACCGAAGCTGCATTGTGACTCTGCAGTAGATCTTAACGCGGAGCGTCCAAGCAGAAGATGTGCTTCCTGTGATGAGGCAGTGGGGTCTAAACTGCTGCTTGTCTTGTACTAACACATTAGACCCTGCTGACTAACAAGCTAGACTGCAGTGATATCTGCTCCAGTTTCTGTTCAAATAAAAAAAGGAACAAGGAAATGCATCATGCGGAGCTTCGGTAAAGCCAGCATTGGCTTGAATTTAAATGCATCAGTCTCTTGATCTCTTGATTGTCTGTGAAACATGATACAGTTAAGACTGTTACTGATGTGAGCTGAAGCTGATGGTGGTTCATTTTTGATGAGACTCCTCATGTTTAAATTGGACCCTTTCAAGCCACAAAATTTCAAATAGTCACGGATGAACGGGTCGAACCTTTTCTACCCTGATATTTCTAACCAAACTAAAGATACTGCTGTGATGTGCTAACGCTCTTTATCCCAAAATGTAAAATCCAAAAAATCTCTGGGTCAATCTTATCAAGATATGTAAAATGAGGCTATAACTCAGATTACTTCTCGAAGTAAAGAAGCTTATACAGCAACATGCTTTTAAAACTTGCACACATTACATTTTTATTGTTTTTAAATTTTTATAAAAATTTCTCAGTAATGGGGCTATACACAACATTCAGAACAATGGTTAGCAACTCTTTGCTATACAAATATATGGAGTAATGGTGTCCTGGCCAGAGAATGAACTGAACTTCCCTGCTCTCTGCACTAATAGCCCTTATAATGGTAACAAGCTGAGCTTCATCTCAGTTGAAAAATGCCTGGGCATCCAAACCTCTGACTGAGCTGGTTGTTAATAAGAAAAGCACCTAATGTTTTCAGCTGGGACCAAAATGTCTTGGCGGACACATGGCCCCATGAAAATAAAACCAGGTATCATCCTACTGATGAAAATCTGGTCAGACAAGACCATATCTACCAACCACTCAATCCACTGACCAGAACATGTTAGCCTTAGTTACAAGTCAGATCCTCTGCAATTTCCTTGCATGTTAGCTTACCAAAGTAATTGAAAAGAGGAGCAAAAAACTGTATTTATTGTGGACTGGGGATATTAGGTACCTGAGATACCTTATTAACTTAAACCAGTTAGCACTAATACCAATACCGTTACAGCAAATTGGTCCTTCCAACAAAAACAAGTCAGTCCAGAAGGAACAACAGTCCATGTAGGGTAGGCTAATTTCCTGTGTTTTGAGTCAGTGTCAGTGTTTTTCAGTGTTTTTAAACCAAACCAAGATTAATCCCTAACCCTAATCCTGTTCTTGGGGTTTTCACCATGACATCGGAGATCCGTAACCTAATGAAGTCGAAAACCCCACCATAACAAGACTGCACCAAATCATAACCACAGTGTCACGTTTGATCATGTACCCCTCTCCCTTTGTTGCTTGATCTGCCCTGCAGTGCAGCCTGATTGCTTGATATTAGGCATTGACCTCAAGTGATTAAGGTCGGAGGATAGGTCTTGAACAAATCAGGTACCATATGAAGCATAGATGTCAGGCCAATCCTAGCACTGGAATGCCTCCTAGGGTGGGCTTTCCCAAGAAAAGGAGAGGGAACAATGCTGTATCGTAACATAAAGCAAATACATTTTTAAAGTGTGACTTGTAACTTTTTAGAAAGGCAGTGACACATAATGTTGTCCAGTATCAGGACAGGAAAAGCTTCTGTGTCTGATAAATCACTTTTAGTGGCTCCTTCTATACCATTCTTTGATTCCTTCTACATTTGTAATACTAATAATGATCCACTGAAACTCAGATTCTAACTGCAAATGATGTAACATAGAAATAATAATATTTAATCTAAATGCACCATTGTAATCAATTTGAAAAGAGTATTGATGAATATTGAACACAGATGATCAAATCCACAGAACCTTACTTAAAATGAGAAGTAGAAAACATTGACTGGGTATCTGATTTACAAAAGGCAATTACTGGAAAATTGACTGCTTCTATATGACATATTTTCATCTTTTTTCAGTTTATAGCATTTGCAAACATACAGTACATTGTATCCAAAGGAATTATTTGGCTCATGCTCCCTGCAGGATTTCATTTTTCGATGGTTGTTTACAAGAGAAAATGTTGAGTGTGATGCCTCTGAATGATCGGGAGCTGACAGTGTTTTCCTCTGAGTCCTGATCTCTCTCTCTCTTTCTTTACCCCTCCATCTTTCTGTCCCCTTGATTGCCCATCTTTTGCGTTCCCTCCCCTGGGCTGGACACTTTGTCCTTGCTCCCTGTCTCCTCCTCCTCCTCCTCCTCCTCCTCCTCCTCCTCCTCCTCCTCCTCATCCTCCTCCTCTCTGCCCGGGCCTAGTGTGAGTGATAAATTATTCGTGGGCATGCTCTGAGGGCCCAGGGCTGCTCATTCCTGCACACAGAGGACTAGCATTGATCCGGCCTGTGGTTCAACTTAATTGGAAACCCAGTTACACCAGCTACAGACACACTCTGACACACACAAACACAGCGGCGCGCACACACAGATGCAAGAACATGCACTTCCACACGTGCCATCTACTGTACAGCTGCATTAATACACACATATGCACCGTAGTACAGTAATACACCCGTGTATAGGTGCGTGGATATTACAAATGTCAACATAATTATACAACACACACAGACACACACAATCCCCACATGCATTCATGCATTAAAGTGTTACAGAATTAACATCTGCCTGAGCATCCGCTACAGTATAGATGTTTTATGATTTAACAATGCAAATAGACCAGCTGCAGTACATCATACAGGCTTTGCGTATACACATTTTCACTGCAGGGATATACAGCTACAGTACACACATACAAACAAACACTTCAAAACTAATACTCAGAAATTCAGAGAAGTGCCTGATCTGACACACAAGGACAAGTAGATGGACACACACCACTGCATACGCTCACAAGTACACACACACACACGCACACACACACTTTATAGTCACTAAGCCTGCATTCTAAGCAGCACTAAAGAGGAGTAACAGTCCACAGTGGAGCAATATGGAGGCCCAGGGTTATCGATTGGACTGAGACACTGACTATCATACAGCTAATAGATTACATCAGACACATCGGAGCGGCCCAGTCAATGAGGCCTGATCCTATTAACTGGGGATTTGTAAACAGTTGTGTGCTCACTGTGACGGCTGCTGTGCTGCTTTGTGAGCCTTGGCGAGGGGATGAAGGCTGTAAGGGTCTGAAGGAGGCTCATATATCGCTGCACTCTGCCCCAATCGGCTGTGAGCTGCAGCTTGGTCGTGTTCATGGGAGTGCTGGACAACATGCTTTTATTTTATCGTCCTTGGAACACTGATGTCAGTTCTATTGCTGAGGCTGCTGTTGATCCAACACAAGTTTAAGATTGAGTTTAGTGTTCTGTCATGCATGCATTACTTTGATGATATTTGTTGCCTTATGTCATTGTCACATTGTTTTCCTTTCTGTTGCCTGACGGCCAACAGAAATCAACCCAGTACTATCTGAGATGTAAAGGCTTGTTCAGACAGACATTCCGAAGCAAATCAGTTGATTTTGTTGGAATCAGTAGATTTGGTTTCAGCGAAAGTGGATTCACTTTTGGTTAACACTGACCAATAGCAAACTATCTTGATATTATTGATCTTTGAGGTATATCATTTTGCTATATCAATAATGCACATAGTCCATGAATTTCTCAAATATGTGATGTGTAGTGTGAAATTTGGTGAGAAAAATGGCTAACAAGTTACCTAATTGGAAAATATACTTTAAGTATTTGAGGTATTTACAGTATTTAACAAGGAAATCTAACTTATTTATTAGTTTTTCAAAATAAATTAGAAGTGGAGTTAATTAGTTTCCTTTTTTTAAAATATATTTTTTGGTCTTTTGTGACTTTATTGACAGAGGTAGATGACAAAAGGCAGCACTACTGCACCCATAAATTCGACTACTTTTTACCAAAGCATAACTAAAGTTTAACATAAGTATAGCTAAATGTATTTTTCCTAATTCTGAGTGTAACCTTCCTCGGAAGTTTCCAGAGTTTACTAGAAAGGATCTGACCCTTTGCAGCCTTCAGCCACTACTCGCTCTGTATTAAAAGATCCGCTGTGAACTCACATTCTTCTACTTGAGCTGCATATCATATTCCAGAATTAGTGATTATGTGTTTTTCTCGCAGCCAAAACCAAACCAGCAGGAGGAGAAAACACATGGTCACTGAAACAAAGAGGCGGCACTGGAGAAAGATGTCCCACCTCCATGTGAAAGAACCTCACAAGTTAACAGCTCAGTTCATCTTAAGTCCATTACAGTCGGAGCAATACTTCTGTTTAACCAGCACTATGGTGGATGCTGGTCGTGGGGTTTTCAGATTAATTTTCGTGGCCTAAACCTATTCACATGTCCCTTCAGGGGCTGTGCAGCAAAGAGGAGTGAAAACACTGAGGCAGAGAGAGAGAGAGATAGCAGTAAACTGGGTTCTCAGCCAGCAGTGTGTTTTTAAGAGCAAAACGACTTTTCCAAAATAAATAGATCTGTGTCGCGGACTGCTAGGAGAGAGAAAAGCCCTCGGTTCAATAATTAATTCCCGAGTCGAGGGTTTTGGAGAGCCGCTGATTGGGCTGATTCTTTTTTTTATTCTGTTATGATACAAAGGAGGCCGTTTGAAGTAATTTGTCCCAGAGAGAGCGGCTTGGAATACCATACATGCTTTGATTTAGCAAAGCAAATTTAATTTTGTTTGCTTTATGCAAACCAGCCGGGGCCGCGGGGGTTTCTCTGATTCCACCAGAGGGGTGATGGTGGTGGTGGTGCTGATGATGGAGGTGGGGGAGTGCACATAACAGAATCATGCTGCTGCCGCTAATATATAATACACAACGCACACTCATACACACAGATGCATGCAGTGAGCAGCAACAGTTCAAAAGTACAAAGCCTATTCCCCCACTACACACACACACACACACACACACACTCCCGATCCCTTTGAAATCAAAGCTTAAAATAATTGTTTGTGCGTTGTGTTTTGTTTCATTCTATCCGTCTATTATTAGTG
Source organism: Hypoplectrus providencianus (assembly GCA_028566105.1). NCBI lineage: Eukaryota > Metazoa > Chordata > Actinopteri > Perciformes > Serranidae > Hypoplectrus > Hypoplectrus providencianus. The sequence goes on from JAOWBC010001592.1 coordinate 4,468,120, forward strand.
TTACTGGTATTATTCCTATCATGTTGTTTTAGCTGCCTGCTCTCGCTGCTTGCCGGGGTTTTGTTTTATGCTGCTAATGAAAGCATCTCCCCTCGCTTTTGTTCTGCTTCGTTTTTTTCCAATACGTGAATGGAATACATCTGTTTGTATCTGTGCCTGATATTTCCTGAGATGTCTACCACTCAACAGCACAATAATGAAGAGGCTACTTGTGATTTAGTTGTTTGCCAGGGCTTTTCTTCACATCTCTGCGCAGACATTTGCCATACTGTAGAAGCACAGAGATAGACCTTACCATGGCTGAGAAGACATGCGTGATATATTAAAGTTATGTCATTAATGATGAGGAAAAATTTAGTGTAACTGTGTGGCACACCTTCTAATTACCTTCGCTGAGCTCTGCTGTTCTAGATAAACGACTGTCCGTTTACAGATGTTGCGCAAACACTGGAGACATTTCTTCGCAGAAAGAGAAAAGGCTATTCAGAACGGGTGGCCAAGCGTTTTTTCTTATACTCCATTCAACTCATTTTCTTAGGGAACAATAATGAGTGGATAAAGCAGAAAAACCCAATTTCCTTTATGCTTTTTATATCCTGAAAAAGCCCTCGTTGACGGCCCTTTGGTCTTTTGTTATAGAAAACTGAGCTAATATCCTCCAGCTCTCGGCGCAGTTTAAAGGTCTTAATTGGATTCCATTAGTATATTGCTTGACATGACACTTGAGTCCGCTCTATTAGAATTCCCCTGCCTGGGATTAAAAAGAAGACTTTTTCTGCATTCGACTCTCTAGGCTCTTTTGTTAAAGTCTCAAATATTCTTTGTTGGATTCACAGTTTTTAGTGACACCATTATTAAAACTGTGAGCTTGACTTAAACAGGTGCTTTCATGTCTAGAGGACCTGCCGTAAAAGGTATGGCAGTGTCTCATCTCTGCAGTTTATGTATCAATAAACCTTAGCATTAATGCAGTAGAAGAATTACATCGGTGCTGGATAGAATGTGCTGTAAGCCCTATAAAACACTTCTCCAGCCTCTTTCTACTCACAAGCCCACGTTGAGCTCCCTGCAGGTCTCTTTTCAGAGTATCACGCAGAGTTGAAGTGTTTCCTCTGTGGTTTCAGCCGGTGTAGAACACGGGCCGAAGGAAGAGTGTGTTTGATGATATTCTGTTTCATGTCTCTTGCCCCAGTCCTGAGCTGACGTGGAGGGATGTTCAGCATCTGATCGCCAAGACAGCAAAGATCCCCGACCCCAAAGAGCCTGGCTGGAACATAAACGCAGCAGGATACCATGTTCACCATAGGTATTGTGATACAACATCGTGCACACAGTCAGTTGGTTTAAACACAAACAAAGGGCTTTATGGCTGGTGTTACATTTAGATCTGCACACAAGGCTTACATTTAACAATTCCATTTAAATTTCTTTTTTTTTTCAAACCCCTATCTAAGCAGCATGTGCCAATCAACTTTGATTATGTCTCTTTAAAACAAATTGATTGACTTTTAGTCCTGAATTCCTGTGTCGGCTGATATGCCAAATATATGTCAAAAATCAGTAACTTTACATTAAAATCCCTGTTTTTTCTCCTCCTGTGAAACCGTTTTAAACATTGGATGACTTATCCTGCACTCAGGGGCGTCTGCAAAAGTTCATCTAATCAAATAAGACACCATTTGTGGGTGGAAGTGGCTAACAGAGCGATATGGATGAAGACAGGAAAAGATGTGTTTAAATATCAGTGGGCAAAAACTTTTGATTTCCAAAACAGTATTTTAGTACTGTTCCATCCACAAATGCTAATTATTTAATTTAAATCCTCCTTGTGACAGTACACTGCTTAAATATTACTATTCACTGGCTGATACTTTGCAGTATAGAAACTAAAGACCCTACCCTCTGTTTAAATAATCTATTTTAAAGAAATAATTCATCATTTTGGGAAATACACTGCAGCTGCTTGCTTAACTTATCTTAGTTAATCTTAAAACTGGAACATGGGGAAACAGCTGGCCTGGCTGTCCCAAAGTAAAACCATCAACCTGAAGCTTGTAATCTCTCGTATGTTTAATCCGTACAAAACCCAAAGTGTAAAGAAGACAAGTTGTGGTTTTACGGGTATTTAGGTGCCAGACTATTTCTTGGCCAGGAGCTGTAACTTCCTGACCACTATGAGGTTGCCAGGCAACCAGCAGAGACTTCAGGAAGTTTCTGCTCCATGCCAAGAAATGGTCTGGCACATAACGCCCTGTAAAGCCATACTCTGCCAGGCTAGCTGCTCCCCCCTTGTTCCAGTCTTTTTTGCTAAGATAAGCAATCTTCTTGTCTAACTCTTCCCATTGAGCGGTCACCAACTGATTAACTGAGACATTTAGCTGTCTTTAAACAAAATTCAAAAACATCTAATAAGCACATTCAGTTACCATGGTAAGTTATAGGGGATACTACAGCTTATATTCATACTACAATGTTGTTTGTGGTAAATGGCATGCATTATGTGTGGACTCTTGGTTTAACAATAATAAGTAAATACATAAAAAAGCAAATTCCCCACCTGGAAGACATATGAGATGGTATGGTGTATAATCTATTAATACCTGCAAAAAGCAAATGTTTCTTTTCAAGCCCCTGTACTACTAAACTGGTTCAAAATGATACAGTCAAGGAAGGTCAGCTGCAAATAAAAATGTTATGGATTAAGCAGTAACATCCTACCCACTTTTTACAGTGAGGTAGGGTTCAACAGTAGATGCTGCAAAAAAAAAAAAAAAAAGATTTAATGCATATTCCTAAAGCTGGAAACCTGAACATTGAAGATGCACCTAAGCACCGACGTTCTGGTCCTCTGTTGTAAAAATTACCAGAATAATCAATTTGTTTATTAATTAAAATTGTGAAAGCGTATGAGGGCTTAGAACATCATTATGTTGTTGCAGTAGTCTTTGGTTGATTACATTTATTACACAGATTTGGTGCTACATTTTATTTCTTTACCATGCAAGAACTGATAAAAGTAGTAAAAAGGGATTCTCTCATAAATAACCACATAAAGATACCAAGGAGGAGGAATAACATTTCAAAATCCATGCTCTGGACGCCATGAGGAAATATATTGTTTATATACATATAACTGCAACACATTCTTTGAATACTCTACTGTAGGTCTCTAGTTTGTGCTTGTAGTTTCATGAGGCTGCGTTTATATCAGAGGTCTGAAATGAAACCATCACACCTGCATAGTATTCAATGTGAATTCATATAATTCCAAGATTTCCAGTCATTCCCAATGTAACAATTCAAATACTGTTTACAGACCCGAGTATGTAGAAACATTCAAACACAACTGTACCATTAAATAGAAATTACATGGTGTTTGTCCAGCCTGCATGGGATTTACACATATGTACATGGGTTAGGGTTAGGGTAAGATTTGTGGGTACTTATAGAACCTCTTTTCATTGAGACATCGTGAGGTCAGAGGTCAGGTGACCCCTTTAAAAATGGCCATGTCATTTTTATCCCCCACTACTACTGAGGCTACCTTTGGAGCATTATTTTCACCTTTCCTGACAAAACTGAGCCCTTCACAACCAGCCATCTGAACACTTAAGTAAACAGCCGGCTATGGATCACACAAGCAGTGTCATCTTCCACTTGTTCACTGCCACGTGCACACACACCACTTTAACGTGCACACACACACCTACACACTCTCCTCGTATAAAGCGCTTCAACCACAAAAAGCAGCTGTTTTATGACAGTTGAGACAGGTGATCTTGTCCAGGGAGGAGTGTCATTGTAATCCTCTAATGTTATTATCACACCCACGGCGTGTCTGAGTGTCCGCACCTGCTCTGATTTATATAGACAGAGGCTGGAGGAAATGGAGCTTCTCCCTCCGACTGTATGAAGCATGAATCTGGGAGGGAGAGAGAGTGAGCCCCGTGCTCCTCCAGACATCGCATAAACGCTTTTACAATGCTTTTACAATGTCAGCCAGGCGATGACATATCGGTAATCAGTCACAGCATTTGTGATGTTTTTCCTCTGCTCTCTGTCTCACTCACCTTAAAATTTCCTCCCCTCATGCTGCCTCTAACTCACTCTCTTCACCTGTCTTTGCAGTTTCTTCTCCCATCCTTCCTCTCCCCTTCTTTTCCCATTTTTGGGGCTATTATTCCCTCTCGCTGCCTTCCTGTTTCTCTCTTCCATCCCCTCTTTCGCAGCATGCCGTGTCATAAAATAGATTGTAATTACTGTGTTGCTGTGAGAAGAATGGATTAATTAAAATATAATGATGCCGATCACACCAGCGGGCGTCTGTTGAAATCTGTCCATTTAGGGGCTGTGGCTGAGGACTTTTAATGCCCAGATCATACTGCAGCGGCCACGCTAATTATGAAGAATGGTTTATTGCATGGGGAAGGAAGGATGGACTCGACAGAGCAATGAGCACAGGGTCACTTAGCATCAATGAGGTTGTTACAATACATTAAAGACTAGATGTGATATCTGTAATGAGAGGATCCGTGTTTAAGAAAATTGAAGATAACGCTGAATGCTTATAGGTTATAGTGGGATGTTAGTGGTCTTTAGTGTGTTGTATTATTTGTGTTCTATTTATCAGATGATTGAATATTTTTATAGGACACTATCCTACATGTTGCTGCTAGTTGATTTAATGGTGATTTGGACAGTTTACAAAAGCCCTAAGGCCCACAAGAGCTGATTTTTCTTGTGGTCATTTCGTGTTTGAAATTAATTTCCCGTCTAGTAATGTAAAAGGTAAAACATCCAGGATTAACTATGACAAGGACTGTAAAAAATACAACAACTAAAAAAGATCCCCACTGACAAATCAGGGCTCAGCTCTAACTTTAAACCCTTGCCAAAAGCGGTCACCTTATATTTTCAGTGTTTGACAGTTTAGAGACTATGTAGGTATATGTCAGATTAATAATGAAAGTAACTGAATTTCAGTTGTTACAGTAACTGGACAAAATATTTTTCTGATACTTTACAAAAGGTGAATCTTAAGTGTTTTTGGTTAGAGAGTTCTTTAACAGATGACCTCCAGTCCGTCTTGATACTGTTTAGAAAGTTAAATCCCTTCTCACATACAGCTGAGAAGGCTGCATGCTTTGTTGCTTGCTGTCCCTAAGTTTTATAGAACGTGGTTGCCACTAATCGTAAGTTCCAAAGCCCAAGAATTGGTTGCCAATTTCTCAATTTGGTTGCCAATTGCAGCCTGGCAACTGTGACTGTCAAACCCTGCAAATTCAATTTTCCTCTAGAGAAAACTGAAGAAAACCCTATCACAGTGTAAAAGCAACGCTGAAATGATTTTGTCAAAGATTTGAATGAGACTTTAATTGTACAATAGCCACACGCTTTTATAGGACCTAAAAAAATACTATCTAGCAAAGGACTAATGCCATGTGTCTAGCTAATATTATCAGAATCACACCATTGTAATGCCAAACTAAACATTATTAACTCATTTTTT
>JAOWBC010001592.1:4491091-4507258 GCA_028566105.1 Hypoplectrus providencianus
TGTGTGTGTGTGTGTGTGTGTGTGTGTGTGTGTGTGTGTGTGTGTGTGTGTGTGTGTGTGTGTGTGTGTGTGCAGGGAGATTACAGATACAGCTCATCCTCACACTATCACTTAATATTAGAGGAGCTATGCAGGGATATTGTTTCCTGTGAGCGGGGAGCAGATCTATGTGTGGGTAATTGTTGGCTAATTGAGAGGAAGTGGCTGCTCTTTATGGGTGTTATTTAGACACAATAGGTTTATTAAGACAAACAAATGGCACGACATCTCACTTTTTAGCTCTTCTCCTTCCTCATTAACTCCCTCTCTTGCAACTTTTGTTTTGACTAGAAAATGGCTCAAGTAGAAGTATTTGTTTCCTTTGCAAGCCTGAAGTATTGTTATACCCCAGTAGCACGCACAGATGCAAAATGTTGATGTTAATTGCGTGTGTGTGTGTGTGTGTGTGTGTAGATATGCTTTTGATTGATGGGTCAGCAGATAAACTGGGCTGAATGAGCCAAGTGTGTGTTTGTGTGTGTTTGTGTGTGACATACACCGACTCGCCCCGAGGGACAGGGGAAGCGGAGCGCTGCACCTCCTGCAGGGGGTGCCGTGTCTCCCGGCAGGGGGGTGCAGCAGGCAAACAGAGGGGCGCCTGTACACCCCTCCACCCAAACCCCTACACACACACACACACACACACACACACACACGCACACTCCACCCTACTGTGTTACAAGACGGGTGGGGGGTTGTAGGGACCCTGTGCTCTTCTAAACCTCCACTAATGCATAATTCATGTACAAGTAGCAATTTTGATATTTTACTAGGGGGCTAGAACAACTGAAGAAATTTCAAAATAAAGTTCCACAACAGCCCTTGCACTCCTCCCCCTGATCTCTTTCTTTCTTCCCATCCAGAGTTAAATGATATCACCGCCATGATTAGCTGACAGAAAGTCACTGGCAACATAAATCTGCTCTGGAGTTTGCAAAACAGAAGTGTCTGCTGTTCATATGCCGTACATAATGTATCACCATATCTGCATTTTCAGAAATATTAAGACAAAATCTTATATTCATGTCCATGTTAAGCAATTGGATACAAAGAAGAGCAACAGCTGTTTAGTTTTTTATTATTATTAGAAGTAGTATTATTGGTATTATTAATGATAATATTACTAACACTAATATCATTATTAATAATATTATCATCATTATTATTACTATTATAATTTAGATTAACCTAAAAGCCCTTCTCAGAATCAAACTGAACATGCTTGCATAATTTTTTCAAGAATGGCTTATAAACACTTTTAAAATGAAGACATGTTTCAGTTGTCAGTGACAGAGCCTATCTGTAAAACACACTATCATACAGTGAATTCATAATTGTAAATTCTCATAACTCTATTTAGATTCCATCTCTTGTGGCTTGAAAACCTGAAACATATGTCAGTAATGTCACTTTTTATGGAGGTTTGCTTTCCATTTTATGGAGACTAACTAAGGTCTCTGCCATTGTACAAACAAAAACTGTGCATACTCCTGAAGTATAGCAGCTCAGGGCATTTCACAATGGATATGACCATTTATAAGCTTACAATGATGGAATCATATACTGAGATATCATTGCCAACATTTGTGCAGTATCTCAGAAATGTAATGTGAAATAATATGGGAATACCACAGTTTAATTAATAATTTATTTAATACTTGTATTTGGCGCTAAAGTCCTTGATTAAATGAGATTTATCAAGTATGTATTTCACACAAGTATAGAAAAATATATTTCATATACACTATTATGTGTTAAGTAACCATTAAACATGTTATATTGTGATAGATATCAACCCTGATATATGAAATGACCTGTATCAGGATAGAAGATTTCTCCTTTATCTACAAGACTTCCTGTAATTTATAAGTTATAGCCACGCACACTTTCATATTGCGTGTGTGATGCAGCACTTTTTGAACTCTGTGTGTCTTCTGTGATGAGATCCTGTAGCAGATGTCGTACCTTTTTAATAAGCACAGGAAAACAGGCTTTGTTTCTGATGGTTACATTTCTGCTTCCTATCACATGTAGTGAGATGCCATCAAAAACTTGTCCCTTTGAAGAGGCAAACAAAGGCTGCTGGTTCAGTGTTTGCTTTGTCCGGAGGAAAAGAAAAAACACTCGGGACCTGGGAGGGAATCTTATGCCAAGCTTGTAGTGCAGCACTCCCTCTCTCTCTCTCTCTCTCTCTCTCTCTTTCTCTTTCCCCACAAGGGCAGAGACATCTAAAAGGACTGTACCTTGGTGTGCGTCCAACAAAAGCTCTCTGCTGAATTTCATCCTCTTTTGAATTTGTGTTTGAATAACACTCGAGCTACAAATCAAAATATGTTGGACACTGAGAGTGAGGTCATGGCGTATAGATCATTGTGGCTTCCAGAGAAGTCTCCTTGTGTGAGGGGAAGGAGACGGGTGGCTGCTACTTTGACTGATGGTTGTAGAGACTGAGAGGGCCGTTTGGTGCCCATTCTCCTGAGACTAAGTCCATGCCTGTGCCAAACCCCTCATTTTCCTCCCCGCAATATATTTCATTAAACTTTTAACTCTTTGCAAGGTAATTCACTTGACATTTTAAGGCTGAGCCGTTGAAGGCCGCTGAGTATTTCTCTCTCTATAATTTCAAGTCAGGCAGAAATTTGCCTAATACGACCTAAAAATGTATGCCGTTTTTTCCCCTCCCTAAAAACACACAATCAGAACATTTAAATGGATGAAATTGTATGACATCCAAACCAAAGCTGAGCAGCGCGGCGGAGCATTTCATGGTTACAGCCGTGCAGGTCCCAGTGGCACAGATATAATTAAGACCTCTTCTTAATTACTTAATAAGCCTAATTAGTAACATTTCTGAGCTGCACATTTGGCTGTAAGTGTGATTGAAATCAGACGAATATTAAGTCCATTTGTTATTTCATTTAAATCCTAATATTAATGAAATTAGTGCATCATGATATAACAGGAACAAACCACGCTGGGATTGACCACAGGGCCAATGCGGTTTTCAATAATCCTGATAAACATTCAATTAGCGTGGACAAAAAGGGGCTGAAAATCGTAGAAAACAGAAGTAAATATAGTTTTTGTTGGCTGCTACAATCGTGTGTCACCTTCATCAAGTGTTTATTGTATCCACTCTTGGTTCATTTTTCATTAGCCCGTGGCCAGATGTGACGGAGGGGAGCGTGAAAGTGACTGGGGGTCTGCTGTGTTGTCGTCAGGAGAACTAAAGCGAGCCCACCAATCATGCGCTGGAGCTGCTACTGCATTCCTGGCCACTTAATTAGAAGTTGTTGGTACCACAGAAGGTGTCACCAACCTTTTCAGGCGCTGAACAGATGGTGTCCCCTCTTTTTTGAGGTCCTGCCAATGCCCACTCTGTGGCTCCTGGGAAAATGACCTAACTCACAGGCAGCTGCTTAGTGCGGCTTGAGTGATTCTTTACAGCCACTTCTATTGGGGGGGACTTAGCAGGACGTACCACTGCAAACAAGGGGTGAGAGCGCTGCAGCTAGGTCCCCGGATAGCTGCAAAATCTGTTTTGGTTGCAGGATACCAGTTGTTAAAGCTGTGTTTTTAATGCCATGTGCAAAGACTAAGCAAGGACCTCGACCCTGGAGATCTTGATGTCTCAGTGCTAGTTGGGTCTGTGTGCACCTTCCTCTGCTGCTGGCAGATGGTGTGAATATCAACAGAGAAAGGACCTAGGAAGGCCCGCAGAACAAAAAGTGAAAAGGGTTCCTCGACAGTTACAAAGAGGCCCCATGGAGAGGTGGGGGGGGGAGTGGCCTCCATCCTAATGGATAAAAAGAAGGAGGGAGTAAGAGTTTGTGAGGGCATTTGCCGTCGAGGAGTGAAAGTGGATGGAGAAAATGCGAGGGCCGCAGATTCGATATGTGTGGAGGCGGGGGGTCGGGGGTTTAACACGCTTCGTGCTGCGTGGACAGAAGATCAGCTGTCACTCTGTAGTCGGCTTGGCTCAACCTCCCTCCGACCACGCAGGAGGTGGAGAGAGAACAAGTTGAAATTTTGATGACTGTGTTTCCTGACTAATTGCTCGCTATGAATTATATTATGTGTGTTTCATCTTAAAGACGCTTTAATCTTAAACATTCAAGCTGTATTTAAAAGAATCTTACTCGCACTCATTAAAGTAAATTTTACAAATCCTGTGATTAAACCGCTCGGCAATGTCCCCCCCCAACACAACAGCTATAAATCCTGTGCAGAAATCACAAGGCTGTTGTTCAAAGTATCTTTCCGTTTCATGCTACTGATGATGAGATGGCTGAAAAGGCCAGGGAGTCGTCTTGAAAAGCGGCTCAGCTCAGCGGTGGCGTTTCACTGACATGGCAGGGGACATAAAATCTGTCATTTTCATCATGTTCCATCGTGGGTAAACCTGTTTCCTGCAGCTTTCTCTATCAGATATATGTCTGTGTGGGTTTATGGCGGTGGAGCAGGGGCAAGCCCAATCGATCTGCGGGAGCTGTAGGATTTAATAGGTGCGCAGCTCTCGCTAAGGGGTACGGGGTGGGGAGGGTCTATTTAATCACTAAAAGGGAGCAGGGTGGCGAGCCCTGGTCACCGACAGTTTCTGTTTTATGACAAGTCAGGGTATCAGTTTTCCCCACACTGTGATATATCTTAAATGATCCTTTGTTACTGCTGCCGCTGTTATTGTCATAGCCAAATGAAGAAATTAAACTAAAGTATAAACTTAGTGACAAGATGGGGGTCCATATGTATCGTATCATGTGCATTTTCATGTAAAGACATTTACTCCGAATGTATGTGCCTGTGACACAGAAACAAACCAACAAAAATAAAAAATAAAAAAAACACACAAACACAGATTAAAACAAAACCTCTGTGGTGGAGGTAGATATCTGAATAAAAAAATAATAAATAAATAAACCATGTATGCAGTGCTTAACAAATGTATTAGACTAATTTTCATGAAAATAATAAATATATTTTAAAAACATTAAATCAATTAAATAATATTGTAATACAAAAATATCTAAAATGTCCCATTATATTAATTTTTCAGATTTCAACTAAAAATTTATGGTTAATATTTGTCATTAAATCAATTTCCTGGCTTTTTTTTTAATGGCTTTTGCACTTAATGTAGAAGAAAACAAGACAAACCTCCTTAAAATAATCTAGTAAAATTCTGGAAAATAACTTTTTTTAACAGTGTAAATATGACAGAATCCTGATACAGGGATGGTTAAGAACTATTTCTCAATAATGAATAGCACTTTAAGATACAGATATTAATTGGACAAGCAAGAAGATGCTAGAATATGTCTTTACTAATGCATTCATTTGTTAGCTAATGACCTAATTAGCATAACCATATATAATGTGATGGTAATTATGATCACCATTACATTTAAATTATCCGGGACATGAGAGTCTTAAGTGCCTTTTCTTGGTGTCATTGCTGGTGTTTCTGCCACTGAACACCACTAGATTAGAAAGGCGTGTATATAGACGTGGTGATAATTTTTAAATATATCTTTAAATTGTCAACAAATTAATTTACTAACAAGTATTGTCTGTGTAGCCAAAGTCTGATCTTCTATCCATCTCATTCCTCTGTACCATGAAGCTCTATTTTTCTCCAAAAATCAATTAATCAATGATACACACTGTTGCATTCTTTAACATGAACACACACAAAGAGTCCCGTAACACACGGCGTCAGTGCTCCCACCCTGTAATATGTGAATGAATCCCCCCACCCTTCAGCCCTGCCTGGTAATGTCTGCCAAAAAACTACAATACCCAGCTAAAATTAGACCGCAAAAGTTCTATTTACAACTACACAAAAAAACAAAACAAAAAACACTGAACTAAGTGTTCTGTCTGTCTGTCCTTCAGTCTACCCTACACACAACACACAGCACTGTCCATTCTGAAGCAAAGGCTTATTTATAGTCATGTGTCTTGGTCAATGATTTTGTTTTTGTTAAAAGCCAAACACATAAGGAACAATAAGCAAAACCAGTCAGATTTGACAATGAAAAAACTATTTCAAAGAGTACAAAAATCTTTTTTTTTTATGTCATCACAAGCAAAGTTTCAGCAACAACACTTATGAGTATGAGTTTGAAGTATGTGTTAGGGAGCATTCAGGATCACAGTTCCTAGTAATCACTTCAATTTTTGTGACTTCTAACAAGCATTGATTGCTTAATAAAAACACATTTATCTCCAATCACCTCGTATAAGGACATTTGAAACTTCAGGGTCCAAATATAGTATGCTTAACCTCCTTTGTTCCCTATTAGGATCCAGGTCTGTCGATTCCTCCCTCCTCAGGTCGTCTGCATTCAGCTCATGTCAGCTGCTACAACTCTTCACAGTTTTCACAAACCCTTCAAATGACCTTGAACTTCAGCAGCGCACCTCAACCCCACACACCCGTCTGCCTAATGCTATTATGCTGGGCCCTACATGCTAAAAGTCATTGGTGGTGATAGTGGCTGATTAGATTGTGTCCATTGATCGCGCGGCGTGCTGTTAGGACGAGGACGGTGCGGGCTGCAGCTCCCGCCTATCCTCCTCAGACACACTGACAGTCTGAGACAGAGGAGATGGAGCCCCATGCAGGGCAGCAGATTGAGTTATTGATCAGCTCTCTCCTCCCTCCTGTCTCTGTCTCTCTCTCTGCTGCTCCGAGAGACCCCGTCATCAGGATAATGAATTTCACTTATTGCAGATTAACGGCATAAGGTCTGTATGGTAATAATGGCAGAAATTAGCTCTTTGTCACCCCCTCTGGATTTCCAAGAGGAGGGGTTGGGGAGAATGGAGGTTGTTACTCAGTGTGAGGAGTGTGATTTTAACAAGAGGGAACGGAAGGAGAGAAAGTGTATGAAAATAAAAGATTTGAGGGTGAATTAAGAAGAGACTTATGAGGAGAGCGATTTCAGCGGCGCTGAAGTGGCTGAAGAGGAGATTTCTGATGCAAGAAATTCTGGTTTGATGGAGGAGAGTGAAGGAGAATTTAGAGAGGAAAAGAACGCTGAATAGCAGGCTGCTCTGTGGAAAAAAAAGAGGGCAAAGATGAAAGATGAGAGCGGATGATTCTAAAGAGACGTAAAGAGATGGCGGAGCGGGAGTGGTTAAGGAGAGGAGAGGGAGTGAGATAGGCAGTGGTCACACAGTCACCAGGCAGCGACGCCGCTTAAGGGTCGGCCATTGTGTCTCCAGCACCCAGATTGGGGTGGTAAAGAATGAATAATGAGGCTTGATTACAGTCCGTGAGATGGCACATTGTTCAGAATCAATCCTCCAGGCAATTACAGACGGTGCAAACAGCAGCCCTCAGCCTCAGCCCGGACAGAGCGGGAAGCGATTGTGTCAGAGGACAACATCATCTTCGTCAATGACTTGTTGCCTCCTCATGTCGGAGCCATTAGCACTCATTCTATTCCTGCAGCCGCCTACGTAAAAGCCTCAGGTTCACATGTGTGCGAGGCAATAAGGATGCTTTTCCTTATCCTATACATAAACACATACGATATATAATGGAGTCCCTTGTGTTTCAGGTACGGTTTTGGATTGTTGGATGCAGCGCTCATGGTGCAGCAGGCCACACAATTTATCACTGTTGCTCCACAGAGGAAGTGCGTGCAAGACGTCAGACTCCATCCTACCAGGTACCTACCTGCTTTATTCAGAGCATAATGTATAGTTATGTAACCTTAAAGCTGCACATGTTCTAGTTTCATTGCTTTCCATTGTTTCTGTTGCTCTTTTATTGTCATTCCTGGGGTTTTTCTAGTTGTGTCATGTTACTTTACCTGCTTCAACAGAACGGTTTCCCCAACAGGAATCAATAATCTTTCCTCTTATCTTCACCTTTACTGTCACTGCTTTGTGTGTGTCTGTATATTTGTACCAGAGGATAGAGCGTCTGTTAAACATGCAACAAGAGGGCTTCTGTCTGACTGACTTATGTAATCTTGTTTTGTTGGATAGGGGCCTTCCTCCAGGAGGCGGGGTCAGTGTGAGCATCCAATCAGATGCCTGCCAGGGGACGACCAATGAGATCAACCGTCTGGAGCATGTTCAGGTCAGGCCGCAGTTGTAAAACACACTCAAATTGCATGAATATACAGAACATTGTGTGGAATTTAATATATTTTAGAAGGGGGAATAACTTAAAAAAACAAAAGCAAAAAAAAGACTTCTGCTTAAACATGTAATGAGTCACCTTCATCCACTAGAGGCCTTTCAATCAAAACCGAAAACAAAAGATGAAGCAGTTTGTTTCTTCCAGTTAGGAGGATTTTACTGGGAGTCTAATTATCCACAAAAGTCTCTTCTTCTCCAAAACAGACCCGGTGGTTTACACTAGTAATAGCAAAGACTTCAGCAGTTACAAATCACTTTTTCTCAGAGGCTCTTCAGCACTTTGGGCTGGAGCTGAGCCGCCACATCTGATCAACTTGTTTCTGCTCTCCAGAGAAAGATGAGGGAACTAGATCAAGAAGGTGAAGAGCCAAGATCGAACATTGCGGCCGTTTCAAGACCTAGAAAATCACCCTGTGGACATTATATATCAGTGAAGTTTAATCCAACAAGTTTTTCAATGTAGCGTCCAATGTTCTTTGATTCAAAGTGTATAGTCAACTCTGATAGCTTGGACACTGGTCCAAACACTCTTCCCCTCAAAATGGTGTCACCTGATATCCAGAACTCTATAAGCAAATTTTTGCATTTAAAATGAACTATTTCACTTGTCCATCGGATATAAAGCTGTAGCAGTTCCTTTCTTTTTGCTTAATATCAGCTGCTCAGTGAAGACAGAAAGGGTAGTTTTAAACCCTTTAACACCACAACTTATCTGGGTTGTAATTTTATAGGGTCTCCAGTCTATATGCTAAACTAAGATAACTGGCTGAAGGTTCATATCTAAAGGACAGATATAAGAAAGGGGATGATCTTCTCATGTTTCTCTGGGGAAGAAAGCAAAAAAGAGTATTCCCCTTAATGTTAAACTATTACTTTAAAACGCTGAAGGTGAAAGGTTCAGTTTTTCTTGTATGCTCGCACTGTGATTCAGCCATAAATGGGCTCTCACAGCCTTTCCATGTTTCCTGCTGACCTTGACATTATACAAATCAGTTAAAAACTTAACTTCTGCCTGCAACCGGGGAAGCTTGAACATTTCCTAGAAATTGTTTTTAGGGTTTCTGTGTCATGTCTTCTGTCAGAAATAGAAGAGATAAAACAGGATCATGCTGTGATGTGTAATGTGTTGGCTGTGTCATTTGCAGAAAATGGCAGAAACTGTGTTTTCTTAAGCACAGGCACATACATGCAAATGTGTTTATGTTTGACTGTGTCAGCAGGCATACGTACTGTGCTCGCCTGTGTGCGTGCACGTTTCAGTCTGTGCGAGTTATCTATGGTTGTGAGTGTGTTGTGTGTACTTGTGAAATAGCGAGGAGAGAGAGCGAGAGTGTGTCAGCATGTAAATTGAAAAGGCTTCATCTTTGCGGCTCTGCTCCCTGGCAGAAAGCGTGGGTCAGGCCATCGCTGCGAGGTGTGATTGATGGACGTGTTGCCGTGGTAACACGCTGTAAACAGGAGCGGGCTGTCAGTCTTTTTGCAGCTTGGCGGCTCTCTCTGCGATGTGCCATTGTCACACCAGATGTGCTGCTTGTGATGAACAGGGACAGGGAGAGTGTTTACTGGGTGGGAATCATGGGGGTGGGGGTTTGGGGGGGGCATGTGCTTATTTAAATCATTTAGCTAATATTCCCCTTGGCCATTTTTGTCATTGTGTCTTCTCTTTCTGCTCCCTACATGTCTTTGTCTTCATCTTTGGGTGGCAATGGACAGATCACTGTTTGTCCATCTGTCTGGAATGAACATTACCTCAGACAATACTGGCTGAGTTGGATCTAAACTTGACACAGATTGCTCTGATCATCCATGTATCATGAGTCAAAAGAATATGATGTTCACAGAAATACAGTACTTTTTTTTTTTTTAGCACTGATTGGCCTTGTTTGACATTTATGGAAGTTGTTAAACATCTTTGAAAAATTCAAAAGATTGCTGCCACATAGGGTCGTAACAACCAGTCTAGCTTGATGTATTGACCCAGCAATCAACAATCCAATATTATGGATGCAAAGTGAAAATATCAACACATATCACTTTAAAGGCACACTTTTATTTTGAAAAACATCCCTGCTTTACATTTAATATTTTATTTTTAATAAAATTATTTGTGTAAAAAGACTAATCTGAATCTTTATAATAAGGCAGATTATGTAGTTTCAAATGTTTGCAGGTCCCTGATTCAAAAACGTAAGGCAGACTTCCTGATAGCAAATATCTTATTATCTTAAGAGTTAAAGTAATACAAATAAACTGTCGTGTCTACTCTCGTTACCATATTTACCATACAGAGTGAGAGTGGTATCGTGTTTTCTCATCTAACATAGAAAGCAAAGATTTCATATGTTACTTTATTCTTTCAAGGCAAAAAGTCAACTTTTCAATCCGTCAGGTGTTAAAATAAGGACTATACTCCAGCTCTACTCAGTAAACAGCGACAGAGTGTAATGCAGCAATACTGATGGAAGATAACATGTTTACATGTTGCTGTCTCTATCCACCTACATCCTCTGTATTGTTTTCCCTGTTTCTCTATCCCTCCATCTATCTCATGTTCACACCTCCTTTCGTTTTATTTCTTGCCACCTGCCTCTCAACAGGTGAGAGTGAGCCTCAGCAGCGTGTGTCGCGGTGACCTCTCCATAAGCCTGGAGTCTCCAGCCGGCACTGTGTCTCTGCTGTTGGATACACGGCCCAATGACGCCTCCACTGCTGGCCTGAAAAACTGGACCCTGATGACAGTGCATTGCTGGGGGGAGCAGCCTGGAGGCCTCTGGACCCTCCAGGTGAGAATTGTTTTTTTTTCCACTGCTGCTGTAAATTTTGGATCCTGTTATTTGTATGTTTTTCACAATTATAAGAGCAGAATATGTTTGAATAAGAGAAGACACTTACAATACCTAGGTGATTGGATGAACCATCCATCTTTCACTGTCGATCACAAAAGAAAAACATAAACATCCTCTTCATCAAGAAAAGCCTTATGTTATCATTGCTCTTCTTTCAATGAAGAAATCCCTTTTGTTCTTTACATACCTGATATTATGCAGCATCTGCACTAATGTCACACATACCTAAGCCAGGCTCCTAGTAGCTTCTCACAGGATGCTGATTGGTTAAGTACTGTAGTAAAAACACAAAAAAATCACTTGAAGTAAGTCTTTTTTTTAATTGATATGTGATTACGTGATTCTCACATGATTTCATGACGTTGCAAGAATGTAGCTACTGTTCACTGTTAGCTCCTAGCTCTACTCAAGCTGCACTTTGTGTTTAGGGCCAATTATTAGCATGCTAATGTTTCCAGACCACAGCTCTAGGACCTCCCTGTAATATACTGCACATAGATTCTTTTCTTTTGCATTTGTAACATTAACAGAAACACTGAAGTGACCTGAGCCATTTTTCCACATTTTGTTCCGTTTTCCTTTCCTTCCATTTTTTGTTGCTAATTGCAGTAGCTGATGCTGCATTGGCGTTGACAAATCAACATGCAGTCTGTCTCTGGATCACTCATTGTACACTTTGATCACTCACAGTTTTTCTTTGGCTGGAAGGGTAGATTCTCTGAAATAGGGTTTAAAAAGTCTCTCACATTGGTGTTCTTATACTAAGGATAATTTGTAGTTTCTGTGGTGTGTGCATGATATAATGGGGAGTTCCTAGAAAGAGTTTTTATCTTACCATTAAGCTTCCTTGGTACAGCCTCACCTAACACACATTTAATTCATTCATGTATGTTGTTTTGCCTGTATAATATTCAGGATACCTTTTTAGAGTTTTACTTTATCAGAATATCTCAATATTTCATTTGATTTTTACACCAGTAAAAATTTCACTTTTTGTCAATAAAATTCCTCAGCATCTCTCATGCGATATCTAATGCAACTAGTGTGCAAAATGTACAAAAAAAATCTTTGTGGTAAAACTAATTTTCACATACTTTCCTGGAAACCCCATTTCACATGCCTCCTCTCATGATATAGAAATGAACTGCTCCGCTTCACATTGTCCCCTTCCAGTAGCTGCGATGTATAGAAGTTTAAAAATAGCCCAGCCCAGCCCAGCACAGCTCAGCTCAGCTCGGTTCAGTTCATTTTGCCATAGCAATGTGAATCATCCTCTACTTTCATCTCCGAGTTTCAGCCAAGCATGGCAATCTTCATTTTCCTCCCCGCACTCTTCTTTTCCTTTTTTCTCTCATAGATGTGCTGATGTTTGATATGGAGGAAGGAGCTAAAATGGAAGGGAAATTAAGACTGGAAGGTTAAGTAACCTTGGCCGGGTTTGACAGACACAATACTGCCGACGTCTGATTAGAATCCATACTCACAGACAGTAGCGCGCTGAGGTCATTTACTGTATATACGTGTGGGTGGAAGCAGAAGGGGAGGGGGCTCTCTTTTTCTATGCATGTGTGTGTATGTGTGTGTGCAAATAGGCATCAGTCCTTGTAAACAGTTGGAGGTTTACCGAGAAAAAGCTGTGAAGATGAAAGACACCCACCCCCTGTCCTCTATCACCTACCTCTTCCTGCAAACACACACATACTCTCTGGTTCTCTCTGTCTCTGTGTCTCTCCCACGTCCTCGCGCAGATTTACTGTCCCCTCTGTGACCAATTACCAAGGCCCGGTATGTAGCAGAGACGGGGAGGAAACACCGTGAAGCCGAGCCACATAACAACGGCGCTGCTCATTACAGGAGGGCCGAGACGAGCAGCCGTGGTGCTCGCAACTCGAATTAACGCTCGCATCGTACGTGTCGCATGCCTTAGCACACCGCTAATCAGCACACACACACAAACACACTGATTGGTTTTATGTTGGTTGTCAACTTTACCGCAGATTGGAGAGAAACATCAACAATCGTAATTACAGGGTGCTGTACGTAAGTCACAGCAAGACAGAACAGAGAGAGAAAGGGGACGCACTCCTAAAATAGAAACATATACATCTCTCTGTTTCCAAACTGATATTACAGCCAAAGTTTAAGCACAGATTGTCCCAATGAAAGAATGTAAAAGAAGGACTATTTTGGTACAGTTATTTGACATGTGTTTGTATTTGATGTTTTCTGAGCTGCTCTAAGGCATGCCAATTAACTGAAATGGTGTAGAGAAAAACAGAGGACGAGACAGGACATCCAGGACTAATAGAAAAGACGGAAGAAGGGACGGTTACCGAGTGAAGGGTAAACTATAAAATAGAGGCCCTGGGAAGAGACTTTAACTGGACTATCTGCCGGATCAGTGTTTAAAAACTCAAGGGCAGCCGGGGAGGGGGGTGTGAGGAGGAGGAGGAGGAGGGTCTGTGGAGAGTCTATATTGATTCGTCATGATGACAATTGTCAAAGAGCGCTGTGGTGCTGCTGGAATAAAAGCGGGACTGAAGTGAAAAGGGAGCGAGTGTTATGGCTCGAGGCTCGGCTGACCTTCCAGTGCTGTGAAGGAGATGAGACCGCGGGGCTGGAAATACTCTCTCTCTCCTCACGTATGTGCTCTGTGCTCGCACGGCCACCATCTGTGGTGCCTGAGCTCAACTCAGTGTTTGTGCTGTTTATTACTGCAGCCATAAGTGCACAATATACAACACGCTATTTCCAGCAACATACAGTATGGATTTAAAACACACTGATGTGATTAACAGCAGAATTTGCAAGCAATAATATATAATCATCAACATCTATGATAACCATTAAGGATCATTAATAAGCAGATAGAAGAATCGGATGTTATTTAAGCGCTGTGTGTCCTTGATCTTCCTTCATGTTCCCTCTCTTTATACATCTCTGTTGTTCTACACTTTTTACCTTCGCTCTCTCTCACGTCTTCGTCTCATCAGCACTCTTTAAAGCAGTTCTGTCCTCATGCAGCGCTAAGAGGTGACATTCTATATTCTAGCTGAAATGTGACAGTAATGTTATTAGTGTTTATTGTTTATGGCTTGTATTGGGTTTCTTTAAAGGGTTCTTTCACCCAGATACAAAATCTATGCATTTATTTTAACATCATTAGATGAGGTTCAGCATTTCTGAGATCTCAGCCTCCATCCCAACACAATGGAGGTGAATGGAATTCTGTTTGTGTTGCTAACAGCATTGAAAAATTACCTTCAAGAAATTCTCTTCACTGAATCAATGTCCCCATTATTTTGGCTCATCCACAGAAGATACTCTTCTTTTCCTTTTCATGTAATATTTCTCTGCTTTGAGCACCAAGACGGAAATTCCGCAATTGTGTTGGTGTTAAGGCAGAAATCTCAGCGAAAACCCGGGCAAATAACATGAAATCAATCAGCATTATTCCATTTCATTAGAAGAAAAAGCTGAAGCAACTCTTTTAATTGGTAACTGTGATGGGCTGCATTCCTGAGCTATACAGTACAAAATACTCTTATACAAACACAGACATATAAACACACATACATCACTCTCTCTTGTAGCCCACCTGGCTCCATGCTGGCATGCCCACAGGGAGTGTGTGTGCTAAGTGTGTGTGTGCTAAGTGTGTGTGTGTGTGTTTGTGTGTGTGTGTGTGTGTGTGTGTGTGTGTGTGTGTGCTTGTGTGTGGCAGCAGTCTTTGAGCAGAGATATCTCTGATTCCCAGAGGACTTTAGGACTCAAGCTGACTGTGCCTAGTGCTGCTGTAGGAATATAATGGCACTATTTAGCCTGCAGCGCTGTGGCTCCAAACACAAACACACACACACACACACACACACACACACACACACACACACACACAGCCGCTCTTGCAGGCCATGACTGACAGATCATATGTTTACCATGATCATCCCCAATGCTGTGTCTAGAGTCACTTACACATCCCAAACACACAGTGACAGACTGACAGTGGAACAGGTAATGTAGGAACTATGGAGTTTCACTGAGTGCATCCAGCCAATAGGAAACATGGAAATCAGCCAATCGATGTCTTTTACTTTTGATAGATGCGATCATAGACTGTATATAAAGAAGGATGGCATGACAGATACACAGAAGTTAAGCAATCATGTCCTGTTGCTGTGTAGGTCATAAGTCCCGCCCCCTCAATGTTAGCAGCCAGAACATTGAAGAAACTAAAAAGTCAAAGTGCTCATAAAATACATTGCTCAATGCACATGTTACTTTGAAATATCTTCAGCAAAAATGCAAAAACACATGCAAAGTGCTGTGTGAACCCCTGCACACTTTATAATGACATGTCAGGAAATTTTAAAATGACAGTGTTCTATTAATTTGAAGATATGTTAGAACTATTTTGATAATTTATTCCATTAACTGGTTGTTATGTTTTACACAGGGACAGTGGGTGTTAGTGCGGGTGGTTAGAGTACACTAACTTATGACTTGCAAATTGCAAAGCGAATATTGTTACTTTACTTTTGTTCAAAAAGAAAAAAAAAGTGAAGTGTGGGAGTGGAACTTTGTTACAGCTCTGTCCACTATTTGTAATCCAAACTAAAAAGGAGACAACTAGATAGAAGAATAATGGAAGTGGAATGCAAAGCTTTCTCTTTCCAAGAATGTAAGCGTTAGCAGGATTTCTAAATGCAATTTTATTATTTAAAAGTTACTTTAAGTATTAATAAGATATTATGTATTATCACTCCCCAATGGTAAATGAGTGTAAAGACATGGCTGTGCTTCCCTCTAACAGCACATACAGTAACTACACAAACTCACACATGGAATTAAGTTTGGCAGAAACAACGTCAGAGCCTTGGTAGTTTCTGCAGCAGAAACAAACTCACACACACGTTCTCACTAATGTGTACTTTTAGCCACACACACACGCACTCTCTCACTCACTCTGGCCCAAGGTGGATTTCTAGAGGTGCATATATTTGCATATATCTGCATGTTTAATCAGTTTTGGGAGATCAAGCGATCCGAGCGGCCCTTTGTGGGTATTTCTTTCTTTGTGTGTGTGTGTGTGTGTGCGTGTGTGTGTATTTGTGTGTGGAGGGTGGGGGGG
>JAOWBC010001592.1:4537169-4547875 GCA_028566105.1 Hypoplectrus providencianus
TATTATTATTATTATTATTATTATTATTATTATTATTATTATTATTATTATTATTATTATTATTATTATTATTCACAAGGTGTGATTTTAATTTGTTTGTGAGGTCGTTGCCATGCATTTCAATTCAGCCATTTTGTTCATCTTCGTCTATGTTGCTTTATTACATGGGGGGAAACTGCTCGTAGACATTTAATTTTATTTTTTAGTATTGTTAATGAGATTGTAATTTATTATACAATGGCTTTTTATAGATGACACAAAGTGCGAGATATATATGAAATGACACCGGAAAGGCTTTTGTTTTGTAGGGAACAAGAGAGACTTATTTTTATTTCTATTTCTTTTTTTTCTTTCTTTTTTTTTTTTGTTCAGCGGGATTGCCACAGCCTCAAACCGTCACAGCTAAATGTATATACATCTTTTCTCCGTACAGTAGCTTCGCTTTTTGTTTTTTTATGCAAAAACAGATATCCAGGGACTTGATTTTTTCTTTTTCCTCTCATGTGGAAACAGCTTTTGATTTATGTTCCTCGTGCAGAAAACAACAAGCAGAAACGATCTTGGCATTGAAATCTTTCCTCGGTAGCTTTAATGAATCGATCCAACTCATAATTCACTGGAAATTCAAGTTGTGGGATGTAGACCTGTAGCAATCCGACGCTGTTTTTCTTCTTGGTTTTTTTTTTTTTGTTTTTTTGTTCACTTGCTTGTTGAACCAGTCTATTGTTTTGGGGGGGGGATAAAGGCTATGTCATATTCACTGGATGAACCTGGGGTAGATAAAGCAGAGGTGGTGGACGCCTGTAGGTGTTTCATCACTTGACACACGAACAACGGACTTGCACATTTTTAAATAATGGGGTTGATATTAAACAGCTTTTTTCCAACGTCGAGGCTAAATGTATATTTTCTTTCAGTGGTCTCTGTGCCTGACATCTGTGCTGCTAAAGAACACGCTTCCTGCTCGGAGCTCATTGGTTTGGGTGAATTAATGGCTGAGAGAAAATCAGGCTTGATGAATGGAAGATTGTGAGCCGATGATGTGTTGTTTCTGCCCCAGGCTGCTTTTAAATGGACTGGCTCTGGCTGTGATGCCAAAGCTTCATCTAGGGTTAAATTAAGGGGTTTCCAAAATGGGGTCCGAGGACCAATAGTGGACCACAGAAGGTTTGAAATAGGTACAAGTTGGACATTTTTTTTTATCCTTATTTGGAGTTAGAGGTTTCACTTTTATTCACATTATTATGGAGTTATAAGGATTTACAGAACAAATTAGATTTTAAACTATTTAAATTGTTTTTAAATCCCTCAAATTAGATTCATTCACTGATCTTTTTTTCTGCTTAATCCCTTTGAATGCTTTTTCTGTTTTGTCACAAGAAAAAAACTCTAAACTGAAATTTAACAAACACTTTAAACGTATCACATATTTTTATATATTTTCTGCTCTCAAACTAAACTTGTGGGGTTAATTTTGTCCCATCAAAATGACTCCAGCTCAGTGCATAAAAAAAAGCTCTTACACTCTAACATTTCTGTAGGGACTTATCATGACAGTAATTTTGACAGTGGTGACCCTGATGGTATTTTCCTATTCACTCTGATATGTGATTTCTTTATAATATTCCCATTGGAGCCTGTGGTGTGATATTGTGTGAGCATCTCTTATATAGCAGAAATCTATTCTGGTTTGAAGCTGACAGCCAGAATGCAAAGCTGCTATTTCACTTCCTGCTTAACTACACGAAATTGCCAAACGTGTTGCCCTCTGTGGTTGTCAGGATAATATTCATTACAATCGGATTCTTCTCCATTTCACTCCACATACAAGCTGCCAGTGCTGCTGTCTGCAGCAGTGTGAAGGGCTTTACCTCAGGATCACTCAGGGAAAAAAGGGAATCGATAAGGAACCAATCGCTGGTCGATTATTGGCTACACCAATTAACCTGATCGGAAAGAAATATAAGGCGCTCTTTTATGTTTTTATTTTTATTTTTTTTATTAATTTTATTTTCCCCCCACTGAATATAGAGAAAACAGACGGCCCTCGCCGTGGTAAAACGTACTAATTCATTGAGTGATTTAGTATGCAGTGTTATTTGAATGCATTTAGAGATGTTGTTTATTTTCTTTATGCATTGAATATTAACACAAAAGTAGCGTCTTTCCATTGTGAAAGAACAGCGTAATATCGTAAATAATACCTAGAAAGAGAGCCTGTGGCTTCTCATTCTAAAGTGATTTTTTACTGACCTTATTGGACCTGATTGTACTTTTAATCAACGGGGAAGTGGTTCATTTACTTCGATATGGGATAATAAGCACAGTGGATGTGATCCCTCTGAGACACCGTAGGTGTTACGGATTAGAAAACAGTGTATCGGTATCACTTCCACGCGCTTGTTTTGTTGTTGACGCGGGGAAATAAAAGATGTCCCTCTCTGCATCATCACCGCTCGCCGTTTGACCTGCCATTTGGATGCCTGGCACGAAACGACACCCGGAAATAAAGCCCTCTCTCACATCTCTGAAGTAGACTTTTGTGGAGCCCAGTAATCAAAAAGTGCGCCCTCGTGCCCTTCATCCGCTCTCTAGCAGATGCAATTAATAGCGCGTCGCGTTAATTACACCTTCCTTTTTATTTAGGTGACTTGAAATTTCCCATTAGGCTCCCAGGGAAGAAAACACAGAGAGAGAGAGAGAGAGAGAGAGAGAGAGAGAGAGAGAGAGAGAGAGAGAGAGAGAGAGACACACACACTCACACACTAGTGTTGTGCTGTGCAGTGGAGGGACACAGAGGGGGATAGTCGGTGTTCTAGCGCCATCTAGCGGCAGCAGCATGACCCGAGGGTGAGTCCAAGCTGTTATGTCATGTTATTGTGTTTGAGGGTTGGCCCAAAAAATCAATAATTAAAATAATAATAATAATAATAATAATAATAATAATAATAATAATAATAATAATAATAATAATAATAATAATAATAACTGTATGCCAAATCAGGGATTCATGGCAGAAATTTGTAATATAACAGTGAAATCTGTTAACGGGTGCAGATGTAGAAAAATATGTGTCTTAATGTAATAAATACAAGAAACATAGAGGCCTTCCCATTATAGGATGTTAAAAAAAAAATGGAAACAAATAAGGTAAATAGACATCATAAGTCTATGTAGAAAATAAAAAATAAATAAAATAAATCATATCATCCCAGAGAAATCAAAGAATCCCAGAGAAATCAAAGAATCCAAAGACAGATTACAAAAAGGTATCATCAATGTTGAAAGGTGATTATTCATTCATGCTTAAATAGTCCCAGCCAATAAATACATATTTTAGTCTCTTTGCAAGACAGGTATCACAGTTTAGATTTTGTTTAGTTATTTGGGTGCATTCCAGGGAATATCGATGCAACTGCTCTTGGTTTGTTTTGAAAAATTATTTAAAACAATTTTCTTTTTCTAAATAATATTTTTTGTGTGTGTGTGCCCTCATGGGAAAAATAAATTAAAATTGTGTTAGTTTATTCCTTTTTTGCAATAAACCAAGGATGTGTTTCTCAGTGTCCCTATAACAATCTGGATAAGGGAAACAAAACAGTGTTTAGTAACACATCTGTTCTTGTAGACAAAAACTAAAGTATTAAACTCAAGAAATTAAACATTTTATTTATAACATGAACATGAAGCATATCTTAAAAAAATATATATAAATAAAATATAACTAATGTTCTTGTGAAAAATGAGAAACAGAAACAATTAATAGAACTAAATCACATCTGCTCATGTGACAGTTTTTTGGGGTGATGGATTCTCCTCTGGTGAGTTTCTTCAAAGTACCTCTGTTTTCTCTTTACTGTCCCACTGATCAGTGAAATGTTCCCACTCTGCAGCTGCTACTGTGCTTAAACATGACTTTGTTGACTCATTATCACCAGTCTTAGCTATATAACCACAAACTTACATTTTGTCATTTCTATAAACAGCAATATTAGATCTATCATCAACAATAATTCATGAGGCAGATTTGGGGGGCCATATTAACTTCCTGGTTGAACATGCTTCCACAGGTTTTAGGTGGTATTAGTTTAAATCATTTTGTTTAGTCGGCCCTGTAAAATTAAACAGAAAAAAGGGATATTTTTCAAAAGCTGCAAGGATTATTAATTATTATTTTTATAAATTAGTGCTTTTGCTCAGTCAGGTTCCTTTAAGTACAACTGATATGGATCATGAGTCAAACTGTGTTTACCAAATGGTGAAAAAAAGATCCGCAAATTCAAAAGCATTTCCAGCTACAACTTCTCAAATCTGAGGATTTCTGTCACTTTGAGAGCATTTTAAATTGAATGTAGTTGCATAGTTAGACAAAATGAGCAAAACATGGCTTTCCATCAAAAGACAGACATTAAACAGTAGAAGAAACAAACAAATAAAACAAAAAGAAATGAGGTTTGTGCCATTTCAGGGTCTTAATATTGCACTTGCCGGACTAACTGGAACTAAACAGAGTTGCTGTTACTAGATATACCTGATATTTTAATAGAATAAACAATATATGACAAAATCACTGATGGTTTAATCAATAACAAATATTTTTTAAGTTTAGTTGAATAAACGAATAGTGTATTTTTACAGACCTTTAACTAAACTCCACATTGGTGATGAGATTCCTGCTTATTGTTGTGAAGTGAGAAAACCAAATGCTGAATGTGAAAAGGACGTCTCAGGCAGTAAAGCCTGTCCAGGCAAGCTGGTAACATGACACACAGTATCAGCTGAGTCTGAAGTGCCTTTTACTCTCACTATGATCAGGTTATCATGGTTACTCTGCCTCCTCTGTCGGTAAACCTGTTTTATTCCACAGCTGTCCGACAACAGTTTTATTTTTCAGCATGGAGGCATCCTGCCAGTGCCTCCAGCGAAAGGTAATGGAGTGGGGTGAGCAATATACTTCCAGGACATGGTTAAATGCTGACTATGCAAGAAAAAAAAGTGACAAATGGAAGCACCATCAAACAACAGGCAGACATATTTCTGTCTGTCAGTCTTTAGATCACATAATGCCATTAAACATAATGTTTCACTGGTGTAGTTTTAATTTTGAATGACATAAAATGAAAATGAATGTTTGTAACTTTATTTACCCCCCAGAGATCTTAATCTAATGTCTCTGTACAAAGCCTCCTGTCAAACATCATGTCCATCTTTGAATTGAGTGAAGATGAATCAGCCTTCTGTATCAATCACTTGTTCAATCTGTCTTTCTCTCTTTGCCCCCCCAACTCCTCCTCCTCCTCCTCCTCCTCCTCCTCCTGCTCCTCCTCCCCCCAGCACACAGATAACAGTGATACAAGCTCATGAGCAGAACATAATTCCACCATTTGACATTGTTGTTCTTCAATCTCACTCAGATGCATCGCAGCTAATTACACTTTGCACACTTAAGTACACAAATGCGTGTGTGCGTTCATTTGTAAACGAGTTATTGTTTAATTATAACTTCACATGAACTTTGCTGATCAGTGGGGCGAATCGTGTCTCCCCTTCAGCGCATAATTATTCAGGCTATAATTGCTCGGCCTGTTTGTGAAACATGCTCATCTCTCGGCAAGGCCATCTTACACAGCGCCTGTGCCAGATCCTCCCCGACAGGCTGCGGGACAACAGGAAGCTATCGGTGGACAGCAAGGACAGACATAAGGTAAAAGTTGTCCTGGTACGGTCTGCTTTAGTTCAAATGCACACAAATGACCAAAATTTAGCTTTTCTCATTTCTCATACATACATACTAAATACCTAATTAAAGGTCATCTTATTGCTATTAGATTATTTTTCTACTGCATTTCCTGGTCTTCATCAGTACGTAAATGGAATAGACTCATTTTAAGCTATTGGCTCATGAAAACTGTGAGATGTGGTTGAAAGCTCACAAAGAGCTTGAAACTGGACTTTGTTAAGGTTATTATTGTTTGGTTGTTTTTGTTTGTTTTCAAAATGTAAGAAAAAAGAGCAGGGAAAAAGAAGAAAAAGAAAGGCAAAGACTTAAAAAAACACAAAGAGGGAAAACAAAAGAAGGGAGAAAAGGGGACAAATATTAGTGAAATAGTAAACATGTAAAATGTTAGTTTCATATGAAAACCCTCACAGTATATTATCTTAAATAGAAAATGATTTTAAAAATGAAACATTTGTCATTTTATTACTCTCATGATATAAAACACATGCACATATATTTACACAGATATATTATATATAGTATTTTATTGTATTTATTACAATAATAATGTATTTCCAACTTAGCTCAACAGGCTCAGAATCTCACATGCATACTTTTCCCCTGTTTTTGTTCTATTTCAATGAAACATCCAGACTATAATCAATAATTCAGATGGACAGACTTGTCCCTAAATGCCTCTCTGTGCACTCTGCCACTGAGTCAGAGTCGCTGTGAAATCTGCTGGATTGCTTTATGACAGAAAACAAGAAGCGGCTGTTGTTGTTCCGTTCCAGCGGTTCCCAACATGGGGGTCGAGACTCCTCCAGAGGTCTCGAGATAAAGCTGTGAGGTCACAAGATGATTAAAAGGATGGAGACAGAAAAGCTTCTTTCAATTTATCTTCTGTATTATGGGATACTTTCACCTCCTCGGGCATCTAAAAACACTTTGAAACAATCTAAGAAGGAAAATTAACACTTCAGCTGAACTCCCTGTAACTCACACTCACCCACACTGAGGACATAATGAGACATCACAAGGATGCGTTCATAAAGGGTCACAAGCCTGGAGGTAGGACTCTTTCTAAAATATGTATTCTTTGCCTTCAAAAAAGACAACAACTTCAGAGCAAAAAAGGGACCAGCAAAGGCTTGCTGCGACTCGCTGAATGTTACGAGACATCCAGTTTTAATTTTGAGAAACACTAGCATTATGCCTGCACCGCGAGCATCAGATCAGGGTTAGAATTGTGTGTAATCACACCGGGGTATCACAGCGCGGCAAAATTTACAAATGAAAAATCCTCCTGGATTTATACTGGGCTAAGGAAACATCGCCCATCACTGCAGCTTCCAAAAGCTACCTATGGATTATAGTATTTAGATGGATTTGAGGGACTCAGCGCTGACATTCTCAATATCCTCAAAAACAAAACATAAATAATAGCTTTAGACACAGCAGTGCGACGACTGACAGGGACGTCTTCATTATTGGAGTCTAAGTCGAGAAACTGGAGAAGGAACACCAAGCCACATAATGATGGGTATCACGGTGAGGCCTCCCTCAGGCAGGTCTGAGGCCTGTCGAGTCCCAGCCCGAGGAAGGCTGAGAGGAGGCAGACCACAGCGCTCTGCAGACAGGTGTCTCACTGAAGGGAAAACTATTACTGCACCAGCGGGCTGCTGCCATATTTGTCAAGGTATGTTCTGGTGTCAATCATGTGGTTTTCAGGCAGGGAGGAAAAGAAGCATGGGGCGACCTTGTGCTTCCCCCCTTAACCCTTCCCATGTTTACATTTTAATGCTGGATTTATTATTCAGGAACAATATTTCCATCCATATATTCCCCCTGCAGATTCATCAGGCTTCATCTGTAAGCTCTTGAAAGACAAATAAAAAGCTGAACTAATTGCTGCGGGTCCCCCCTGGATATATCAGCCTCATAGAGGAGCGTGACAGCAAGAAATCAAGCCGTAGCGCAGAGCGGAAAGCCTCCATGAATCACGCTTGTATCCGTCCTCACACGCACAGCAGCAGCAGCAGCAGTGGCAGCAGCGGCGGCGGCGGCGGTGTTGTTGGCTGAGGAATAATCATTGGGGAGGCAGTCCAAATTAATACTTCAGCCGAGGCCGCCTCGTTCTCCGTCATTAGGGCACATTACAGGGCCACAATATACATCATTAAACTAGGCATAAACAATTCATTAAAAGGCCGTTAAGAAGACAAGCTAATGTCACTTCTCTCTGTGGTATTAATAGACTGTAAAATGGCAGAGGGTTAAGGCAAAAAGGATCATTCCGCCACGACTATCCAGTCACTCATCCTGACTAATGGCTTCGCTAGTTGTTGTGGATTCAGTAGACGACCCTACTTTTCTCCTAATCACACTGACACGACTCGACTTATGAAGCCTCAGCATGATACAGTAACACAATTTCCTTTTTGTTCTATCAGCTGCTGCACTTATCACTGAAGCTGAAGAGTGAGGGGAAGTGGAATATAAGCAAGGTAGTAAACACTGACCAATTCATCGACTGATACTGAACATACAGAACTGATGTATATTAGTCTTTTTATATGTATAAAATATTAATTCATAGTCAGCTTTCTGACTAGTTAATCTAGTTAATCCACATGGAAAAGTCCTATCCTCAATTCAGCTCACAAATTCAGTATTTCCGTATCAGTAAGTCGTGAATTTTCCCCTTTAAATAAGTATTATTCTTGTAATTGAGGCTTGGGTGGTAATACGTTATACGTTCACATATGAATTGAGAAATCCTGATGAAATTATGTTCAATACCATCAAAAAAAAGAAGACGACTTCTTTTATACAATTTTAATTGGTAGTCGTCCTGGTTTTATTTGGAGTAATTCACAGCAGCAGCCACCAGAGGCCGGTCTCTGGGAACGTCATCTGGGAACAGTGTGATTTACAGGAAATAAAAGTGAGCCAGCCGGCATGGACCAAAGTGTTTTTGAACAATTTTTGTAATAAAATTTGGCCAGTTATGTCCACTAGAGTGCTGTTCATTGGGCAGCTCATCAGTTTGCAGCTGCCCACTAGAGAAAAACAGCATGTAGCCAGCAGGATATTTTACATCACACAAGGAATTAAGAGTGTTTTGATACTGAAGCAGAGTTGGTGTTTGATGGTAAAATGGAAAGACTTAAATAAAAGGGGTTTAATGAGTTTAGTCTTGTTTATATTCAGAGTGAATGAGTTGTGTTTTAGACAAGTTAACAATGCATGTTAAACTCAAACATAAATACTGTCATATACCACATACCCTGGTGAAAAATCAGCAGTATGACAATATCAAAAAAGAAACCATCCAAGCCTATTGTAAGTCCCATATCAGTTGAGTTTCACTTGTTCTATCACATTTCTTATTATATCCATGTTCTTAAAACATCAGAGGAAGCATTAAAGGAGTCACACACACTCACAAGGAGTGAGAGAGTCTACTGTATCAGTCATCCTTCAGTTTATTCAAAATCTGGTGAAAGT
Source organism: Hypoplectrus providencianus (assembly GCA_028566105.1). Taxonomy (NCBI): domain Eukaryota; kingdom Metazoa; phylum Chordata; class Actinopteri; order Perciformes; family Serranidae; genus Hypoplectrus; species Hypoplectrus providencianus. The sequence goes on from JAOWBC010001592.1 coordinate 4,546,399, forward strand.
GAAGCACCCAGTTTCATCATGACAGAGGCACAATCTTTTCACACAGCAGTGGCTTTCACACTGCAGCACAGGGAGCATGACTGCGCGTCCTACCAGTGGCACAAAGGTTGATCACACATCCAGAGCGGGAGGAAGAGAGGATGCATATTCATTACAGAAAGCAGGGCCGTCCCACTCACTCAGGGCAGAAAAACAACACAAGCACAAGAAGGTGTACAACTGAGCCGCGTCATTGGACAGACAGTGACACTTGCTGTACATACTATACATTATCAGTGTTTTCACTGTGTTGCTCTAGTGATTTGAGATGTCAAATTATGGTTGAAATAACTTTCTGGATTTGGGTGGGACATTTAAATGCAATTTTTGCACTTCTTAGCTTCTATTCAACCAGCTAGAAGATATGTATCTCGACTACCAGATTTCACTGAATAATGCCATCATCTGAATAGGAGAGCTGGTGTGTCATTAACACACTGCAACTCTGACTTAAAATAAAGACTATATTAATTCCAACAGAAATGCTATTTAAGTAGGGCAGTCCAGCATTTTGGGGTTTCCATCAAACCCGCAGTTAGATTACAATGTCGATATCTATTTCAATGGTTGGGTAATCTCTCCAATGAAGTATTCAGTGGCAGTTGAATCTAGCTTAGCACAAACACTGGAGGCAGGGAAACTGCTAGCATCAAGGCTATAGCTGAGAGTTTATTTTTTATGAGTTCAACACATAATACTCAATTCCTCAATGCTTATTAACTTATTTTTTGCACAAAAAGCAGATATCAAAATATATTAACTCTAAAAAATATCAGAATCAGGATTTATATCCAATATATTTTATTTGACCATATTCATGAAATGTTAAGTCCAGAGAAAAAAAATAGCTTCACTGCATCATCCGAACTCTAAACAAATATGCTACCAATATTTGGTGTTGCTTTGTATCTTTATGTTATCAAACAGAACAGATTTGAGAGCAAAACGTTACACTCTGAAATCAAAAGAAGATCAGAGCAATTGACATTTTTTAATTACAGCATTGTAGCTTTGCCCTCAAATCTTTTTTTTTTTTTTGCTACAGTGTGGTTAGTTCAACTCAAAGCAATTTGTTTTGATTGCAAAATCTGATTTAAAAAAAGCTTCAAAGCTAACTTATTCACAGAGCAAATCTTAAGAAAATCCTGCATCCAAAGTTTATTAGTTTGAACAGAAGTTATGGTGTCTTTGTATAAGTTTCATCTGTGTATGTAACAATGGATTAGGAAATAATCACATTAAATTGTTGGCAAGATAGTCATTAACTCTGCAAGAGTCACTTGTATTTTGTATACTTGTTTGTCTGTGTTCACAACATTGGGGGACTGCTGTGATGTTGGATGCAGTCACTGCCATTTTTTTTTTTGCATCTGCAGCTTTTGGCTTGTTAGCAGGCATATGCATTTCTACAGTTGAAGGGGCTAGGCTAACAGTTTCC
>JAOWBC010001592.1:4555334-4574842 GCA_028566105.1 Hypoplectrus providencianus
TGTGTGTGTGTGTGTGTGTGTGTGTGTGTGTGTGTGTGTGTGTGTGTGTGTGTGTGTGTGTCTGTGTGTGTGTACACAATCTCACCCTCACACAGCTCCCGAGGCTGAGGTGTCTCAGCTCTATACAGAAAGTCAGGATGCTCAGAATAGCTGTTTGCTGTAGAGACAACAAGGAAAAGAAGGAAGAAAGAATATTCATCTTATTTTACCATATATCTAATTTTTGCCTATTGTATTTAATATTACTGAGTTGCTGTGACTTCTAGACCTAGAGCAGCACAGGTTAGATGGCCTGTTAAAAGTTTTGGATATACATAGTCACAGCAACTTAATATGTTTCAGTCACATTCCTTAGACCAGACAGGCATGACTTCATAAAATGTTTTTGATTTTTCTTTTTGATAACATGGACATTGTGTGCTGGACTCTGTTGTGCTGGATGGCGTTTTTTTGTTGACATTAGCAGATTCTGTCTCTGGGCTGGCTAGTTACACTGTTACAGTCAGACTGCTGGCCGCACACTGTTAGCGCTATAGGGACGGCTGTTATAAGCAATCAACAAAGTCTGGAAAGACCTCTGTTTTAAATGAAGTTAAAATCAATTCTCATAAGACATAATACTTAAAGTGCTTTGAATCATACCTTTACATACCTGGTGTACTGGAGCCAACCAACAACAAAAAAAAAAACGCTATCTTGTCTGAGTGTTCATCTAAAAGTTATACATTAAAATAACAATGTACATTTAAAGGACAGTAGCATGTTGATTCATGTCATCCTAAGTGATTTCCTGTTGGCTGCCTTGGGCACTCTGGGAACACTTATTGTATTTAAGGGAATTTAATACAGTGCAACAGTGAGTTTTTATGTTTCCTCACAAAGTCAAGCATAGTGAGGACAGAGACCTCTCTGGTGACACTGCAGCCTGGATAGAGATATGGGAATTCAACACTGCAACTGCCAACACAAGTACCTCAGTGGCAGGAGAAAGTGTCAGACATGAAAGTGAAAGCCTTTTGTGTGTAAGTGTGTATGTGTGTGTGTGTGCTCTAGTTGCTGGCATCTTTATAAACGCCTCTCTCCGGCGTGCGAGCCATTTAATTAGAGCAGTGACAGGGTAATGACAGCTGAGATGTCAGAGCCTCAAACAGACACACAGCTTGCTCTGTCTGCCTGGGTATAAACAACCTGCAGCATGCTGCCTGGCTCCACCGCAGAAACTCTACACTGCCTCGTGCCCACAACGCCGCTCTGGAACATGACAAACACTGGAGAAACGCTGAGGTGTAACACCACAACACAATACAGCCGTTTTACACGTCAGACAGGCCTGAACCTGAACACAAGCAGCACGAGGCATAAAGACCCCTTGGGCTCAAAGTTCATCTCAAAAGAAAACATATACCCTGCCAAAAACATGTATGATCAAATAAGCAGCTCATTAGTGTGCCATTAGGCCAGGGCTCCTAAAGGTTTTGTTTAACTGAAGGTAAACCTATAATATAAATTAGGCTTGGCATTACTTATGGTCTCTACTGACAGGTCAGGGGTATTCGAATCCCAGTCCCCCTGTAAGTAGAGGTCATTGCCAATTCTGTCAGTAATCAGGCAAAAACTATTAGATTGGACTACAGGTAAGACGAGACTCACTGAATTATACAATAGACATACTATAGTTTCTTGATACCTTGGAATATGTGCAAGCTACCAAACAGAAACTGCAAAAGTATATTTTGTTTGTTTCCAGTTGCAAATAAAGACCCAATCAGATCCTCTACCAACACTAGATTAATTTGCTCTGCAGAAGGTCTGCAAACAAGAGACACAATAATTATCACAGCAGCAAAACTAACTTGATTACAGGAACTGTCCTGGATTGTAAAGGCAAAAGCCCTGTATTGTGAGGATTTTAGCTTCTTCTGCTGCTGCCTCTGCCCCTGACCAGCTAGCATTAGAGATGTTCTTCTTAACATTTTGTGTCGTTAGTTCATGGCGCTAGTACATGGGTACTGTTGCTGCATAATTTTGCAACAAACCAAGAGTGATTGCTGTCCCTCACCTTCAACCATATAAAACAGTCTTCATCAGCAGGTCAACAATTAAAATCACACTTTTCATCAAGGTTCCTATAAGATGAAAATGCAATCCCTTTTCCCCTCTGTAAATTCCACTTCTCATTATTCCATGACTAGTAGAAATCTTCCATACATTTAGTTTAACTTCTTCAAAACTTACAGAGCTCTACTGTAGCTTAACATACATTTAATGGTTACTACATTAAGAAATACTGCCAAAAAATTGAGAAATGTGGCCTTACATGTCTTCAAGGTAACTAAGCATCCTGAATATTCTGATTTTACAAACAGCCAGGGCAGGAACAAACGAACATATCAACAATCAATCTACTGTCTACCTGCAGTATTTGGACAGAACAGACATAAGTGCACAGATTGCAGTTTCCCAGATACACTGTTGACCATGCCTACCTCTATCTTGGTGCGGTACAGCACCAACCGACGGAGGCGTGTTAGTTTGGAGATGTGTGTGAAGGCCTGCGGGTGGAGGCGGTCGCAGGAGGACAGGTTGAGCTCCTGGAGCCCGGGACAGGTCTGAGAGATGACCTCCAGACAGGTCTCATTCAGGAAGTGGCAGCACGACAGCTCCAGGCAGCACAGGCTAAGACCACAGGCCTTCAAGAAGCTGAGGGGAAGAATAGACGGAGAGAGAAGACATGAGATGAAGGCGGAGAGGAATATATTCATACCACTAGTCCACCTGTCCCCATTTGAGACAGTAAAGCCTCATTTGTCATTAATACCAGAAAAGTTCAATCCATTTTTTTTGTCTCAGCATGCCCTGTTGTCAAAACAAAGGCCTGTGAGAATTTGCTAATACTTCAAGGTCATCTCCCTGTCTTCTCACACTTGGGGCCTGCTGACAATCTGACCTGCTGAAGCCGGTCAGGGTGAGAGCTCCGCGGTTGCCGGTCCAGGACAGGTTGAGCCTCTGGAGGAGGGTGCAGCGGCTCTGCAGGTGTCCCAAGGAGGCGTCACTCAGCCGGGCCCAGTAGGGTTGCAGACTCAGCTGGGTGTACTGCAGTGGGTCGCAGCAGTGCTGGTGCAGCAGCTTACAGCTCTGGGCCAGACGGCAGAGGTCTGGCAGGGTCAGGTGGCTCAGTATCAGCTGGATGAGCTGTGGATGGAAGATGGGGAGATGGGGTGGGAGAGGAGAAAGGAAGATATGGGGGAGGGGGAAAGGCAACAAAAAGAAAGAGAAGAGACAAAACATAAGGACGTCAGGTCTGGTTGGAGAACACAGTAGAAAGTAGAACACAGAACACTAAAGAGTGGTAGAAGCTAGTGGGGAACAGAAAATAACAGAGTAGTCTAGAGAATGTTAATTGTGTCCCCTCTGTCAGGCAGATCTAAATAGTGTTTATCTGGGACACAAAGCACTGATAGCAGGATCAGTGGAGAGGTGAGCCGGCTTGTTTTGCACCATGTTCGTGTGCCTCTTATAGAGAAAGAATGACTGTGCTCGTGTGTGTTGCAGTGAATTAACAATACACGGTGTTCAAGCGGGTATCAGCTGACAGATAATAGCTATATTGTGTTTCTGAAACAAACACACGGCGGTTGTGAAGACTGCCGTTAATGGCAGCGGTTTGGAGAGGAGATAAGAGAACAAATATCAAGAGTAGTGCCGGTGTTTTGAGGCTCGCCTCAAACAACATGATACATCTGTATGGCATGAAAATGACTCTGTGTCCATGAGTGCACACAAGATCAAGTGTCAGTCCAAGCCACAATATTCATGTGTTTGTGTGGAATACTGGTTAACACAGCGGTGAATTTACATATATATAGTAATGCTAGGGCTAGTAGGTCAAGTAGACCTTGAATTTTATTGTAAACAATGATCATTATGAGCATTTAATAAATTAAAATAATCTACATATTGTGACAGATGATCATATGGGTGATGATATCCAACAAATTTAGGTAAACTGATTTTTCTCTATGGCAGGTAAATTAAATACAAATGTACTATGGCTTGAACTGCAAAAAACATTACTTAGTTTTAACTTTTAATGAAAAAAGCAAATATGACAAATATTCTCTGATTATTCTAAAATGTGAGGATTTGCTGTTTTTCTCTGTTTGAAATCCTTGTCAACTAGATATGTTTGGAATTTGGACTGCTGATCGGACATAATAAGCAATTAAATTAAAAGTTGTTACATTCTCTAGCATCAGACAGCCATCTGCCCCACTGATTTAGAAACTAAAAATTATATTGGTACTTGACATCAACTGGCTGCAAATTAGTGAATTTGTTTGTAAAGCCGTCCACAAGACTGAGAGCTTGCCCACATTTTTCAGGGAATATTTTAACTTCAATTAAGTTAATTACTTTTACCAATCTAGACTGTCAGGCCACCTTCACACTCCTTTAAAAACCAGGAGGAGTTTCAATAAAATATAGGACCCGTACTGTGGATCAGCAATAACTTTCCTACGTTTTTATGAAAACATTTGTATTTTGTGACCACTTTTATTCAAATATTAAACTTATTTAGGTTATTTTTGCAAAAATCAGCACTCACACAAAATAAAATAAAAAATGAATTTGTAAAAAAATAACATGTTCAATACTCAGATGAGCGAGACTTTAATTATGAACCAAGAGGGCCTGCTTTATACATTAGCATTAAAATGCACGTCAGAGGAGCAGTAGTCAGAATGCATTTGTGATTAGTGTGAGAGTCGACCAACCAAAATGGTTGGGGGAGGACTACCTATCAAAAGCGCCAACTTGTTTTGTTCAGAGTTAGGGGAATATCTGAAATTATAACTTTAGGGTTAATACAGCGCTGATACAGATAAGATTGTGTTTATCAAGCAATTTCAAAAACTATATTCTAATTCAAGCAAATTCCTGACTTTGATAAATGTAAATTAAGCTTGTGTTTTCTCCAAATTTTAAAGACCAAAGTAAATGCTCTCCGGAAATTAAGCACAACATTTCTTGTAAAATTTCCAGAGTAATCAGTAATACCAGAGTTGTCACAAGTAAATAACTAATTTACTGACTCTGTGGAAAAATTTCATCAATGTGGTATTAAAAGCAGAATGTGGCAAAAAATACTGCAATGCACCAATGAAGCCAGTGAAGAATCTGGGGAACAAGGATGGACACAATGCAGAGCTCCAGGGGGGCTGAAGCCAATTGGAGCTGTCATTGGACGAAAAGCAAGGTACACCCAGGACAGGACGCCAGTCTATAGCAGGGCAGCCAATAGAGACAGACAACCACTTATGCTCTCATTCACTTCTATGAGCAATTTAGAGTCACCAATTAAACCTAAGCTGCATGTTTTTAGACAGTGGGAGGAAGCTGGAGTGCCTGGAGAAAATCCATCCCAACACGGGGAGAAAATGTAACTCCACACAAAAGAGCCACAGGCCAGAGTTGAAACTGCGACCCTCTTGTTGTGAGGCAAGAGTGCTAAGCACTACACCTCTGTGTGGCCCTAATCAAATATTTAATCAACAAAATATTTTTTTTTATTGCTTCCAATGTCCTTACCAAGAATTAAAGGTTAATTTCTAAATAACAAAAATGTAAGTTTGTCGCCTTCTGTCTACCAGACCTGAATGACTCAGTGTTTCGTCTGTAATCACCTCATAGGGCAGTTTGTCAAAGTAGCCGTTGCCTGTCCTTTGGTGCTTGCTGTCTCCTCCTTGCCTGAATGTACCTCCCACATCAGAGAGCTCCTCCTCACTGTCACTCAGGTCATTAATGTCAATTATAGGCATCTTATAGAGGGCCAGCATGGGCCTCTCTTTGACCCCACGCAGGATAACAGCGTCCAGCTCGGTGTAGTAATCCAGCAGGGAACTGTTGACCTCCAGACGCAGCAGGTTGGTGGGGAAACTGATGTGCTTGATGGTTGGGGAAAACTGTCGTGCCTGGGGTGTTAGCACCTTGGTGGGTTCTCCTGACCACAGCACCTCCCACCTGGACACGAGAAGAGATGCACTGTAAAGTCCCGACATGACGCAACTTTGAATTACGATTTAATTCCAACTGAAATTAGTTCTACATTTCCAGTCTACATGCAGTATAGTGCTATAATGCTTCAAATGGCTTTAACACATGACCACATTCATAATACATGAGGATTGCATTCTGGTCTATAGAATGTCGGATAACTCATCATCCTAGACAATTCAATGATTATCAAATAACTTTTGATTATTTTTCTGTCCATCAAATAAGCTATCATCATATTAACTATATTAAACATTTTCCATTTATTTATCTATTTACTTTTTACTTATGTATGGATGGACAGACTGTTTACATTTCCTTGCTTCTATGATTATATGTATAAAAAATACTAAATTTAAAAAAGTAGTAGTAGTAGCTGAAATCTTCAGCTACTGGCTCACAGTTTCTGAACTGTGCAACCCCTGTGAAAAAAAGCCTTGGCGTTGGACTACACTACATTGCAGTAACAACTTTACAGATTTCTGGTTTGACAAAATCAGTAATTCAAACACACTGTTGTGTTTTTACATGTCTTACAAGCGTTGAATTTTAAAATGAATATATATGTAGGATGATAATCCTGCTCAGTTTTCCATCACAGATAGATAAGGTGTGAGAAAGTTATTTCATCTTTCTGGTGTTTTGCTGTAAATATTGACTGTCCATCAATCACTACAACATGCTGTGTAAGGAAAAAGATTACAGAATTAAAAATGTCCATTAGAGTGCTAAAAATGACTGATGATGCCATCCTAAAAAGATGGTTGTCTTTACCTGACATCAGTAGGTGGATTCTGGGAGAAGGGATTGTGAGAGCAGGCCAGGATCTGGACAATGGCTCCAGGGTAATATGTTTCAAGCACCTCCACTGCTGTGGGGTAGACAGGCTCCTCGAAGCCCAGTTCAATATAATCCTGACTGTGGAAACCTTTAGGGGTGCGGCGGAAAGGTGGCGGAGCACTGGCACACTGTTCCCACCACGTTCCATAAGCTCTGAATACAGCCGTCTGAGTGAAGTCTCCTGAGCTGGGGTAGACGTTGGGAACCCCAGCCAGGTTCCACATGGTGTAGGACATGCTGTTCTCACTTCCATAGTGTGAGCTGAAATCAAGAACCTCCTTGGCATACTGCTCCACCTCCACACTGACTGGCAACACTGCCCGTTGGCCAGACTCCACTGCCCGCCGACTGGTTAGAGCCTCGCCTCGAGTCCCACTCCTGGAGCGTCGCCGCAGACATATATAGTAAAACATGCTCAAGAGGGTTAACATAGGGAACTCTGGGGCTGATGGGGGATGTGGGGAGAAACGGACGCTAAAGGGAGGAAGAGCCTCCACCTACTGAAGGGACACTGGTTCAAGCGCTGCGGTGTACAAAGCACAGGCTAGAGGCCTGGCTACATGCATGACCTGTAGGTTAAGCAGAGACAAACACACGTGAGTACATTACAGAGTACAACTCAAAACAAATATGAAAGCCTATCTAAGAAACACATTTAGAAAACACCTAAGGTTAATGTGGTAGGTGGTGACAACTGCACTATGATCATGTTATGTATCAGGTCAAACTAGAAAGGTCAAAATATGTGTTAACACCTAGGGTGGTGGAAACCCAAATGGGTTTAACAAGGCTGCTATACCTTTAGCATCACCTAAACTGTTCATTAGTTATTCCACTTTTAAAAGTACACAGCTGTAGGCTGCAGCAAGCAATGTGCATTTGCAAGACCTCAAAGGGGCATCATGTAATCCAGATGAGAAACAGCCCCATTAGCTATATTCAAAATAGGTCTGGAACCGATGTGGTTTGACAGGACTCACTTGAGGACAATTAACTCAAAACCCTTCATGTTTACAAGTAGTGATAAAGCTTTAGCATGATAAGCTGTTGCACAGTTCGGTTCGCCTCAGATGAAAGCATCTAGTAATTCTACTGATAGTTACTATTTAAACAACAGGCTAAGCGGTAATAAGTTGCCTTTATCAGTGCTTCTGAGCAATAAACGGATGTGCTGTTTAGCATAACGTCTGTCTTGTAAAGTGCCCTCTCTTCTCTGCGTTTTTAGTGTGCTGACAACACTTAACTAGCTAGTGTATACTTAATATGCAAACAAATAACAAACGCTAGCTAACTTATACTAAGACCTTGTCTTAAGGTTTCTTTAAAGGTATTTTCATTTGTAGCTGTTAGCAACATACCGCTAACATGAACTACCAGGAAGAAATTGCTGCTTTCTGAAGACTATAGTAACAGTACAAACGCTAAAACGACTACTAGTGAAGTAACGTTAGCCAGAGAGGTGAGCTGCCTCCCTTAGCTTATATTGTTTGTGTTACTGTTAACAAGCTGGTGTTAGCTAACGTTAGCAAGCCAGGCGACGTAGCTTAAAGACAAGCTGAGCTGTCAAAACATGACTGTTAGCTTGCTCATCTAACATTGTAAAATCGAGCAATCAAAAAGAACGGGGCATAGTTTAATTTACGGAAAACGAAGATCGATGTATCCATTCATGAGGACCAATCCTCTTCGTCCCTTAACAGGACATTCTAACAACCAAACCAAATTCCTGCCGTTTACCATGTGATGCCTTCCAGAACAGTTGGACAATGCACTTTCTCACCAAGCGTACATTATCAACAAACACATTATCTGGAAGATAATGTCGGAACACTGAAGCTTTGTAAGGTGTCGGATTCATAGACATTTTGTCTAGTAAATAAAGCGTAATTCGGCTAAGTGCGTGTTGTCAACAGGAGATAAAAGCCATAAATTCTGCAGAACTGTGATCTTACCCTTTTCGGTATATGGTTACACCACAAAGAGCTGAATGTCACATACTTTTCTAAATGTACTAACCAAAAGTAAACTCTAATATGGATATTTAGGCGTTAAAATGCGTGGCTATGTCTAAATGAACAGATTTAAAAACGTCTGACCTAACTACGTAGGAACTTTGAAAGCTGCATTACTTCCGTACAAGAATTTATCAACATCCGGTCAGTAGCTGTTATAGCAAAGCATTCTGGGACGGCAGCTAACCAATGAGATTTTAATTAGTTTCCGAATAGATGAATAGGAATGGTTAATGAATATATATTTCTTTTAAGCCAATGCATTAATACAAGTTGGTGGCTTTGGCAGTATTTTTTTTCCACATTACAGGTCCAGAAATGCATCTTTGCTAAAGAAAAGAAAAACTCAGGGATGCTGATGTCTGGAAATCATACAGATTCAATTTACAGATGACTTAAATGTTCAAGATAACTTCACCTCATATAGATGCAGAATATTGAGCTGGAATTCTACACATTTAATCTGTACATTTAAATATCCTAAATATCTATCCTATTATCAAGTTGCATACTCATATACATGATGCCTTGTTGGCCATTGTATTGTAAGTGTTTTTAATATAAGGTGGTAAGTTCATAGTTTGATTATTAACATGTTTCTTGTTGGAAACAGCTCATGGCTATTTTCTGTTTTCATTTTAATGTTTGTTTCCTGGCTTAATATGGTAGACATGAAGGATTAAAGCCAATCAAAAGCCCTCATGAGGCTCGGCGAAGAAAACTAGAAGCTGCAAGAGCTGAGAGGAGAAAACACAAACGTGTGTGTAACTCTTGGTCAAATATAAGGTTGTCAAAAGTATTCCACATTAACACAGTTTGGTGCAACTGTAAAAGTATTTTTTGTTGTTGTTGTTGTTGTTTTTAATCACAAAGATATTGTCACCATACTGACAGCCTATTTTACAATATAAAGGCATACATTGTGTACAGTGACAATAAACCTGTACTGCAACTGAACTTGTTTTTTTGTTTTAACCATATGCAACTAGTTCACCCTGAGGGGGGCTTATTCCGGGAATTATCTGCTACATGCAAATAATCATGAAAGAAAATTCTAGTGCATGATAATACAACCCCCCCAAAAACATTCTGTGGCTGTTTAATTGAATCATGCGTTAGTTCCTTTATTTCAATTGAATGTGTATTTTTACACTCTTAACTGCAACTTATTTTATTTCTCTCTGTCATCAATACAGCTGTTACTTTGTAAAATACATAACATGTAGAATTTTACTACAGTTACTGGCTTATGTGTGTTATAAGAGCCCAATTATGTATTAATGTGTTTTTATAACAATATACACATGTATTACATGGGCATATTGTTATAAAAACAAGTAAATCCTCAAGCTCGAATAGAATTTTGTTGCCAAAGTATTGCAAAAAAATAAATGAATACATGATAATTTATTCCCTTGCCAAATTAGCCATTACATATTTTGCCAATTTATAAGTTAGATGCCAATTTAATTATTAACAAATAGCTGGAAATGCAGATACAGTGTAAAATCAATAAACAATGCTAATGCACTCTGAATATGCAAGCTGTAATGTTTTTTCTAGTGGTGCATTAACTTTAATGGTTGTAAAGATATTAAGAAAAGTATGTTTATTTTTCAGGCCAGCAGTCTAAGTGAAGGTTTTCCATGTGCTAAAAGCCACTTCACTGCAGCCTCTGGCTCCACTGTGAGTTCCCACCCAAACCCTCCACCCACAGCAATGGCATCACATCACACCACATCACATATACAAGTATATAATGAAGCATGCATAGATTCAGGCAAAGCTTTGACTTTAATATAAACACCTATACTGTGTTTTTGAAGAAACATTTCCTGCTTGCAGAATATCCCTTGGTACAGGTTTGGGGTATTTCAGGAGGAACTAGCAAAAAAGTGACCTTAAAGTAAAACATAGCAATTATAAAAATGGTGTGTGAGTTGACTGAAGCTTTGCTGAAAAGAGGTGACAACATCTTCACTTTCTTCCAAAGCTCCAAAATACACACAGCTGTGTTTCAAAGATTAAAGTGGTGAGTTCTAATGGTTTATGGTCCTAATCGATCGTCCTGAGTACTTAAATACAGTATGATGTGAAATCAGTAAATTATAGTCCCATTAAGAAAAAAAAAATTTTGACAGAGGTACATTTGAGGTTGTTTTTACCTTGTGATTGACAAGTCACAACCACTGCACATTGTGTTTTTGAATTTGATTTTTGACTGTTTTACAGTGTGTTTTTAGTTAATAAAAGTTATTTCGCAATATTTGCTCAAAATGTCTTAGGTATTGAGTTGTGTTAAAAGAAAAACTCGCCCAAATATCACTTCTTGTTCCAAAACACCAGGACAGTGACGGTTTATTGCATAGGTGAACATTTAACTGTTTTAATTAGAAATAAAAATCTGTTAAGGCCATTTTATTTTAGAGGTGCAGTATATACACGGTTGCCCATGAAGTTGGAATATTTTTGTTTTCAGACACAATCCTTTGTTAATTGTGATGTCATTTTCATTGTGATATGTTTGGAAGACATTATACAGTTTTGAGAAGATATATACTCATCATACACTCATTAAAATAACACCATGTTACTTCTAATGCACAATTATCCCACTGTAAATTTCTAGTACACACTACACAGTATGTATTGCTTTGTCCAGTCATACCAGACAAGAGGGGCTTTGTGACCTTGGTTTTTGGATTAGTGATTTCTAAATAAAAAGAGAGCGAAATTAAATTGGGTTCAGCTCAGGCTTCAGGGCACCAACAAACAGTATGCAGTGCAGCATGAGTGCTTAGAGTTCAGCTGAGCTTAATTTGTAAGATGTGTGGAAATATGCACCATATTGTTAGCATCAATCATCACTCAAATATTAAATAATTATATACTTCAACTTAGTATTCATGTATTGTCTTTCTTTCTGTCTGAAACCATTCCAAAATAAATGCAAACAACAGACGCATGCATACAATCTCATATTCACAGATTCTTTCACACACACATGCCCCACAGGGGGTACAGGGCTGATAATTAAGAGCCTAATGGATCTTGTACGTGTGTGTATGGTGGTAGTCACATTTTGGCTGGCATTTGCATAGATGAATGACTTGTCCGGTCACTCTGTCTCTGCAGTGCACCAAGGCTCTATTGTCAAAAGCAAAAGAGTCGAACGTCTCCGCAGACCCGCGGGCAACCAATCAGGAGTCCGGCTCTCATTAGCAGGTATCCATTGTGGGTGACAGGAGGAGATAATTACCTTTAACTACAAGAGCTCTTGCTCTCTTTCTCCCAGTGGCAACAATGCTTGGCCTTTATTAAGACCGTGAGCTGCTTTAGAGATAAAAATACACCCAGTGTGACTAAATCGGTCTCTTTTTTGACAGGTGGCATGTCTATGACTTGCAAGGTGCTTTGATTGTAATACTTTATAGTCCTTGAATATGTTGAATAATCAGTTACACTTCGGCATCAATGCATTAAATCAAGTGTTTGGACTACAAAAGGGGATTAACTCTCAGAAGGACATGTTTCTTTGCAATCCCTGTACTGCTTTTTCATCACTTTGTTTTGATTGAACTCTGTCTGAATCAGACCCATGCAGCTATAAGACCATAACACAGAAATACATCAGAGTAAAGGATGCACCAACTCTCTCTCTCTCACACACACACATGCAAAGGCACACATAGTGTATAAACAGTGCCCAGCCAGATTTAGACTTAACAAGATAGGATGATGTGAATAGAGGGCTAGTGGGCATGCTCGGTGATTGACAGGCCAGGCCGCTGTCAGCTCCTCCAGGCAGGCATCAGCGAGCAGCAGTCCTGCTACTGTCAGAGCTCTGTTCTGGTCCGCTGTGCCACACATACATATGCACATGGCCGAGCACACACAAATGCAAATGAGGATGGACACACAAGTGAGCGCACGCCCAGCTACATGTGTACGCGCACACACAGGGATACGCACACGCTCTTTTCCTTTCCTTTCTGTGTCACTCACACACTCACACACACACTTCCTGTCCCTCTGCTGTGCCCCAGCTGTCAAAAGCCAGTTAAATAACGAATCTGCTGCTCTCCTTGCTTTTTGCATAGAGGCTGAGGAGCTGGTTATTGCTTGTATAGAACAGTATATGTGCGCTTTTCTCCCAGCTGCAGCATGGTCAGCCCACATGGGGGGACGTCTCATGAGGCTCTGAGAATATCCAGGCATGCCTGCCCATCTTGGTTTAGATTGAAGCAGTGATAGTCAGCCGTGCACTGTAGCTAACCTCCTATTTTAATGCACTTCAAAAAAAAAAAAAAAAAAACATGTGGCAATGCATCATATGTCCTAGTTTATTCATTGTGGGACTTGGCTCCACTAAGGAGTTGTAGAACCTTGTGATTTATAGAGGGATCTTCATAAGTTATAGCACAGCATAACTTAACTCAGACAGCTCTGTGGTCAGTGCCATTATCAACATGACTTCCAGGTGGCAGGGCATTTATTATTCACATACATTTAAATATATCTGAGAGTCCAACATGTTTTATGCATTTAGGCATGTCAGCAGTGCAAAAGCTGCATGGGCAGTTAGAGTGTGAAGTACCCGGGGCTGAGAGGGTTGCATATGATTGACAACAGAGAGTTGTCAGAGAGTGTTGTGGGAGTTGGCAGTGCAGTTGTTCTCAGGTAAAGATTTACTTTGCTGTTAATCAGCCAGTAGAGGTGACAGGGTTGAGAGCATATTTAAATGTGTGAGAGTGAATAAGCAAAGTGTGAAAATAAAGGTATATGTTTTATTGTTTGTTGTAAAGGTATACTGTCAAAGTCAATAAGGAAAATGGACCAGGTGATTTAATGTCTGCAGTCATGCTAGCAGCTCTGTGGGGTTACATGGCTTGTTTGCAGTCATGTGAATATTATGCACGCAATTATACACAGTGTGAATTACAAGTAGATTAAAGTCACCACATAACAGGGTTGAATGAACCTGCACACAGCGGGTATTGTCAGAAACTGAAACTCAATACAATACAATACAAAACGGAAAGAGTTATTTACTGTTTTTTTCAGGAGCCAAAAGTACCCTTGATCATTACTGATTTGATTGATTGGAAAAGCCATAGACATGTCAAATCAAAGGCATTTGAACAGTCATTGTTGGTAGTTTTTCCCTCCTTTAATGTATGACGTCATACACAAAGAGGCTAGCAACGCTGTGAGCTAAATGCATCATCATCATCATGGGCCAACATGGACACAGCAACAGTGGTACAATCTAACAGTTACAAAGTTATCATATTTAGTTTGCCTTCATACTGAAAGGGTTTTCAGGTGTTGCGTTTTTATATTAATATTATATGGAAGTTTAACAATCTGGTATTGTGACATTTGTATTGTTTATTAAGTCTTGTTCTAGTCATTAATACTTCTCATATTGTGACCTCGAAACAAATTCAATTCACTAAATGTCATGGGTTGTGGTTGGAACTGCTGCAATAAATCTAGAAGTGTGACCTTGAATAATAATAAATTGATAGGGAGTTTTTTTACATGATAATAAATGGTTTTAAAACAAGTGATTTGTTCATATGTATAAAGTCTCAACGCATGCTTTGTAACATGCTGTAAAGGTTTATTCCTCTCAAATTATAGATTTTGTCAATTACAATTAATACAGTATACAGTGTTACCAGTCATTCATTATCTGTTTATGGATGCTTGACTTTACTTTACCAACTTTCTTTTGCAGATCACAGCTCTTCCTCCGTTGAGTCTCCACTCAGGTCTGACCTCCATCAGAATCTTTCACATCTGACTCTGTTTCCAAACGCTGACAATGCCATTTAGCAGAGCGTTTTGAATATATCTGACTGATTGCCAAACTTCTCCGGCTTTTTAGCCCTAATGACAGAATCTGCAAATATAATTACTGCTGCAAGAAAACCCAGCCCGAGATAGCGGAGAGAAGCTGTCATCTGCTATTGTTTTCCAGTCGGTGTCCTCCAACTGAACTTCACCGACCGACAGTTTAATTGCTTTCAGGGAATCGGGTGTGAAGAGAAGTCATGACCTTGATCTTTCTCCCCGATAAATGATTTTTTTTTTAACCAACTATACATGCAAATATGCAAAATGTGTGTGTATGTGTGCTTGAGAGTTGAGAGGGAGGTAAACAGATACAGATTGTCTCATTTTATTGTGTGTTTAGTGGCTGATTAGAGGCCTAATTAAATACAGTGTTAGTGAGTTCAGAGGCAAACAGAGGAGACACTGACCCTGCGACTTCTAATGCACCCCGGGGATCATCTGAACAAAGAGAGTAGATGCACACAGGCTGATAGAGTACAAGCATCCAGAGACTTTGAACAAACAAGCATCATCAGACCTTTATCACCACAACCTGTCCTTAATTCACTCTTCACCTTGTATGATAAATATTAATAGGAGGGCAAAGTAAGCAAAACTAAACAATAACTCATGATACTGTTGGCTTCAGTTCAAGCCTGCATTGTAATAAGCACAGCACCACAAACAGCTATCTATATCAAAGAAAAAAAATCACAATTTTGCCATATGTCCAGCAGTACAATTCAAAAGTTGCTGGATACAATTCTATATAAAACTTTACAGTGACATGTCAAAACGTATTGGATTAATCTGAAGATTCCTCATTAGTAGCCTTCAGAAGCTCGTCAGATCAAAATGTCTTTCTGTTCTGTTGATGTAACAGGTGCCATTTCAGGGACACACTGAGTGAAACAGTCAATGTGTGAGACTTTGTGGATACTTGTGAATTCCAGTGCATCATAGGTTTAGGGGATAATAATTACTATTCATGAGGGCAGCCTGCCCAATGTTTCAGAGAAGATCGTGGTTTGGGTTGAAAATAAGTATGTTGTGACTTTCTAACATAGGTATGAAGTCAAAATAACTTAACATGACTTTTGATTTCAACTGGGACATGAACTGAGGCCTCTGGTGTAAATCCTATGTTTGTTTGTTTGTTTGTTTGTTTGTCTAGATTATACAGGTAATTTTTAGTCACACAAAGGTCAAACCGGATCAAACCTATCCCCAGGTGTTACCTGTCTCACAGTTAAATGACACGTATAAACAGACAGACTCACAGTTAAAATACATCAGACATTTTAGAGAGAAAAGTAAGGAATATTGTAGTTTAAGGGTGTAGAAAGAAAGGGAAAAAATACAGTATGTACCAAATATATACACTCAAATCTAACAGAGAAACCTATTATTTATAAAGTGTTTTTAATAGTTGCCACTGGATGTGAAAACAACATGAATATATGCTGTAGGTATGAAAAATACCAATGTGCTGCAAAATCATACATTTTAACGGCACATTATTTCAAAGAAGCAGAAAACATGTACAGACGGGATGTGAAGGGAAGGTGGACCAAATGTCAGGAACTGTGCTCTGTACTCTACACAGGAGCATCATCAGCTCGTTGTGTGCTGTCAGTGTGATTATGAGTAATCTAAACCAAGAGAGGAAATTGTATTAAATGAGCAAAAATATCACTGCAGTGTCCAAGCCTTTGATTCCCATTTAGCTCATGTTCCTCGTCAGCCCTCTGAAGGCTATTTCACATGCAAACCCCCCCTCCACCACTGCACCCCAGCCCCACCTTTTTATTCCCCAACCCTCTCATCCCCTCTCCACCCCATTTGCGCCAACAATACCCCTCTCACCGCACCGCCCCACTCTCAACAGGCTTCTGTGGAATTTATTCAAATATTTTGACATTTCGCCTCCCCTCACTTCCCGAGCAGAAATGATTTGTGACAGCTGGAGATGGGCTCGGTCGGAGGAGCTTCCTCCAACACCCTGCTTTCTTTTTTCCTCCCGTCCTTCTTTGTAGAGAGGTTGATTTTTCTCTTTCGACTCCCATCTTTTTTTCCCTCCTCCTTTATTCACCGCCGCTCCTCCTGTCAGTTGGCGAAGGCCTTGAAAGCTCCTCTTCTCATTTTTTTTTTCATGTGACTCTTCAGTGTGATAGACAAACTGGGTGATATTTCTCTATTTGTTGACATTTTGTGTTTGCTGCCTTTTTCGTGCTCAGTGCCCACCTACTGTCTGATCCTGTGCTGACACCATGTATTGGCAGCACAGAGGGTAATCCTCCTATGAAACCGTTTTCATCTGAATCCTCTGGGGCTGCAGAGCAACAAATAGACTCCTTTTATTGTTTATATAAGATGAGAATGTTAATTAGATGATCACTATCACACAGTATGATCACCTGAAGCACGATACCTACAGCATATAAGTAAAATTTGAACTACCAACAGTTTCAAGGTGCCTTATTTTCTCACATGCATTTCAATAGGCGATAAACTGATAGAGCATCAAAATGAGGAAGTGGTGCATCAGGCGAAGCTGCCTGTGACAGCAGTGTGTGGACTACAGCGCAGTGCACTGACAACAAAGACTCCATTTGAATAATGCTGCTCATTAGTTGGGGGACAGGGCCTTTTTCTGTTGGCGCCTGTCCCTGGTCACTTTGCACCGCTGCGATAGACAAACACACACACTCAACACCAAGGTTGTCATCCATCACGGCGCTGAGAGAAAGGTACGAGCTGCCCAAGACAAATGCGTCTTTCTGTTTTTTATTTCCTCCGCAATGATTAGACATTTCCTCTGGTGGAGCATCACAGCATCCACAGGGAGAATAAAGTGATGCCAGCTCTCTCATACTGTACATGGTGCCATCAGAAAAAAAAAACACTATTGAAGAAAGATCTGTGGAGACTTGAGCTGCTGGAAATCCTTTATCAGCTCTGGTATAAGCACACGAACAATAATGAACCTCATGGCTCAGCAGACACAAAAGCATCAATACAATTTGGCATCCAAACAGGACAGAAACAGGTTCCTTTGAGTTAGTCAGATGTTGAACTCTTTGTGATGCTGTGTGATTCACACCACCATCATGCCTGTATAGTAAACATTAAGTTACCATTAGCAGCCAGTTAGTTCAGCATAACGACCTCAGACAGCTAGTCTGGCTCTGGACAAGGGTAAAAAGAAATCAGGATGAAGTGATTTCCTATACAAAGTAATGCAGTGAAAAATCCCATGAAATTTTAAGAATCATCATGATGTTATAGCTACCTAGATCACCACTCAGTGTGTGATGTG
Source organism: Hypoplectrus providencianus (assembly GCA_028566105.1). Taxonomy (NCBI): domain Eukaryota; kingdom Metazoa; phylum Chordata; class Actinopteri; order Perciformes; family Serranidae; genus Hypoplectrus; species Hypoplectrus providencianus. The sequence goes on from JAOWBC010001592.1 coordinate 4,573,401, forward strand.
AAACCCCCAGCATCCTTACCAGTAGACCAGTACTTGTGACCCATTGTTGGGAGTTGTGTCTGTAAGTAGTGTAAAAATAACCATGTTCTTTTCCTAACCTTAGTAGTAGATAGTGGTTCTGGCGCATAATCTTCAGAAAATGTTTTTTTTTTTTTTTAGCTAAACCTTGCAACAGTTATCTTGATCGGATATCACATGACTCGCTCTGCAAAAGTTTTATGACTCACAAATTCACGTTGTATCTCATTTGTTTAACCATAATCTGAAACTCCAGGAAGTTACTTCTCCTGGCCAAGAAATAAAGTGCTGCAGGGATTAGAATTTTTGTAGGCAACACTACCCTGATGAAAAGGGCAAACATACAAAAAAAAAAAAAAAAAAAAAAAAAAAAAAAAAAAGTGAACTAACGAAAGTATCTTAACTGAGACAGAATTTGATGTTGGGATGATGGCACCGAAAGTGCGAAAATGCTATATAAGGACTCAGTGCTACAGCACGCCATAACGTCCTAAAAAAATATAAATGATTAGACAAACAAGTTCGGTAAACTAAAACTCTAATATCTAATGATAAGTGAGCTTTAGAGGTACTAGTGGGAAGATTTGTCACCTTTGGACAGAGCAGTCTTTGTGCTAAGCTAAGCATCATATTTACATATTTACTCTCAGAAACAACGCAAAGTTTCCCAGCTTTTCCTTAAACCTGATCACTTTTAAACACTGTATCATTGGCGGTGTAAAGATATCTAATCACTAAAAGCAACAACTCTCTGTATCAGGAAAATCCATCTGTAAGAGCATGCATAAGCATATCTCTAACAGAATTTAATTAGTCCAGGGCTAATCCTTTATGCAAATGAAAATCCTGAAAACTAAATAATTTGATTTAAAAAGAATACAAGAAGAGTGAGACTCTTTGAACAGACCTGAGGAAAATCCAACTGTAGCTCTATGAAAGGAGGGAATCAGTCATCTGCCAAGGACAGCCGGAGCTAATAAGTGTGTAACATGATAGAAAAGAAAATTAGTTCATAGCTGTCATCTTCTTGATGAAGAGGCAATCAAAATCAAAGTGAATCATTCCGTGAGGAGGATTGTGTTTTGGAATTCAAACGGGCAATGCTTCAATATGACAAATCAGCCGGTGTGGTGCATGTTGATTGATTCCATCCATGAAAACCTAATAGATTTAGCCCTCTGTGAATTTGGCTCTCATTAACCTCGCAGCGTTTTCATATGAGAATGTATTGGAGCCATTTTATCCACCACTCAAAGGCAATTCACTGGGTGATAAATCCTTTGGCTTATCTGGCTGCAGGTGACAGCACAGCAGAGCACTGAGGCTGACTGGGGCACAAACACACAGAATTACACACAACAATGCATACACACACACACACACACACACACACACACACACACACACACACACACACACACACA
>JAOWBC010001592.1:4585904-4598175 GCA_028566105.1 Hypoplectrus providencianus
TCTCTCTCTCTCACACACACACACACTCACACACACACACACACACACACACACACACACACACACACACACACACAACAGACGAAAAACATTTATACTGATTCTTACCTACTAATTATATATATTTTGTCAATTGCAAAATGTAAAAGTTATACATTGAGAGATATTTAAGTTAACAACTGGGGTTAAATGTAGTTGTGTTGATTCAGTTCGGTGATGTGTGTTATATGTGTTATAATTTACATTTTTAGTTGCTTCACTATCCCTTCATTGATTGTTTCATTTTACTACAATTCTATTTTTTTTAGGCTGGGCCAACATTTATATTGGTCATGAAAAGCAAAAGAAGTTTGACAGGGTAGGAAGCACAAGCATTCTGAAAAATCCCCTTGTTAGTTAAACATCTTTTGATAGAGATTTTAAAAGATTTCACCCAAGCAGCCTTTTAACAGACGTCCACAGAGCCACTATGCTTGCTGTGGTTTGTGTGGCATTTATGCAGGATAAATTGTTGAATTGATATTTAATCTAGTGCCATTATCAGGTCAGAATTTCAAGCTGTTGATACTTTGGTTACTGTCTAAGTCAGCCTTGGCTGAAGATGAATTGCGAGCTGATTAGTTAATCTCACCCATACTAACACATTTAACTACTATGGTGAAGATGTTAAAAAGTATACCTGCTGTACATCCTCATTTTAGCACAATGACTAGCAATAAGCTCAACCACCCTACTGAACATTAACTTAAGCAGATGAATAATACCAAAACAAGAAAACAGGCAGAATTGAAAGCACTTATTTGGTATTCAATACTGCACAACATGTATTTATGTATAAGAAACAGATAAACACTCTTAAACATTTATCCACCAATATAAAATGTCTCTTTAAACATTTTGAGGCTGATTTTAAATATTCGAAAGAAAAAAAAGAAGTTACTTTTCTTTTGAAAAGTAACTATATGCGGCAAACAACACCATACGGAGGACTGTTCCGAGTACAGACAGTCGCAGTGATTTGAAGGGAATATGCTTGGAGTGTGTAGGACTGACACAGAGTTTATTGTGAACATGTACTATAGGTGGTGGTGTGGGAGGTAGCCACCGGCTCCAGTAGTCCAGAGAGCCACAGATGCTCCACTGTTTGTGTGTTGACTCTCTGTAATTTGTTTGCTCTAATTTGTTTTGCTGTGCCAGGGGAGTTCCGATTTTAATTTTGCTCTGTGTGTGTTTACCCCTCTTTGTGGATCGCTGATCTGTTAAGCATAGAGAGAGGGAGAGAGAGGGAGAGACAGTCAGTGTGGAGGGTGGGCTGTTCAGAAAGCCAAATTAAAAAAGGAGCAGTGCAGATTGTTTTAAGCTCTGGCAGCCCCTTCAGGCCCAAAGGCCTCGCTCGCAGCCTGCACCTGCTCCGTCCCCCGGGAGCCTGGTTCCTGATCCGTGGCCCTCGCTTCTCCTCCCCGGGCCCCTGGCCCAGCCGCCTCCTCCTCTCCTCTCCTTTCCTCTAATTCCTACTCCTGTTTTTCTTGTCTGCATTTTCTCCTCCCCGCTCCCTTCTGCCGCCTCCATCCTCCTCCTCTTAAACTTAAACTCTCAATCTTCCCCCTCCAAAAACTCCTGATGCTCCTTTCGTCCTCCCCAGTGACTCCCATCTATCCCTTCACTCCTCAGCGCTGGCCTCTTCACCCCTTCTCTCCTCTCCACCACCTGCTCCTCTCCTCCTCTTTATCCCTCCTTCTCCTCTTGCTCCTGGTTACTTCCACTTTTTGTTATGCCTCTTTGCCCTGGCTCAACTTCCTCCTTTCCCCCCCTTTTTTTTCTTGTAACTTTTCTTCTTCCAGTTCCTGCTCCTCTCTCCTCCTCATCTCGCCTCCAGCAGCTGGCAGAGTCTTAATCAGCCCCCTCTGCACCTGAATGATTGTGACTTGTTAGCGTGATTGAAAAACACACAAGCACACACCTAAAATACAGTCAGAGATATGATAATATAACAATCGGCTAGCTATTGTGACTACAGAATGACAGCATAGCTCATTAAAGCAGCATCATGACATCAACACCTTTATATTAACCAGAGACAAATCATTCCGAAGCAAAATAAACCATGAACCTGTTTAAAATTGTCACAGCTATTCTTTATTGAAATCATCCAGTCGCTCCAGTTAATGACGGCTCACCAATAGGTAACCAGCTCTACATACAGTATGGTACACTTTGTCACACATACAATATTTACATTACCGCAGCAGTAATGCTATGACATGGTTCCAATAACAACATGTAGTTTTAATATGGCTTGATTAAAGCAGTCCAACGGTATATGATGCTCAGACTGGATGACACGACTGAAAAATGCACAATCCAGGCCAGGGCGGGTCGGGATGTGAACCACAGGGCGACATGATGGAAAAAGGTTGTCTCCAGGTACTTTGATCAAACTCTGGCCTTCTGTCACTAACTCACCTATCTGTCCAGACTTCTCATTTCAAGAGTCACTTCACCCAAACAAACACATCCTCTCACACACCCTAAGTGGTATGTAGCCATGTGGATACTCCTCAGAGTTAATGTGGTAAACTTGATAGCATCTAAGAGACATCAGCATTCATTTGGAGTGCTGTTTCTGGCCACCTGATGAATGAAAGCCAAACACTAACTCTGCATTTTGCTCTTCACTTCACTCCTGAGGGACATATCTGCCTCTGAATCCACTAATTGCAGTACTATGGTCACCAGTTGCCTCTTCGTCAGTTTTCATTTGATGCAGAGCAGGGAGTGTTGGTGGGCTTTAGAGCTTTTGTGAGCAGCCTGCTGCATTTAAAGATGATAAGACGACGAAGGTGAACCCAAACAGTAAAACTTTAAAAGTTTAGAGAATCTGCAGATTCATGTCCAGTCTGTGTTTTCATCATTACAAGCTACCCCTGCGTTGACGTCATAGATTGATATTTGAGCCTTACTTAAAGGTGCAATTTTTAAATATGTTATTCCTAATGTTTGGCTAATTGCAGCAAAAACACTGTTATAGCTTATGTCTGCAAGGTACATTGTGCTATGTACATATGCCAGCTTAGCTTGATGCGGCCAAGCTAATTTTGAAGTTGTCTTCCAGTCTTGTTAAATTTAATGTTAAATTAAACATGTCCTTTATTAAACAGCTTTAAGTAAAAATCCCCTGGTGTCACACACAACTTTTTAAACAAGGGGGGGAGCATTTTGGATGTGACAACCAAAAGAAAACTCGTGACTGAAGGTAAGACTGTGAACTTTATAAAACTACTTTACTTCAGTACATTTAGCTCAAATTAACGGAACATCGATTTCACATTGTGGTTCTGGAATGAGCTGCAAGTGAAGCATTAAAATTAATCTGGCTGATTTACATGTTATTGCTTTACCAGGATCTTTGTTTAGAATTTTCATTGGAAAGAAATGAGATGTTGCAGCTGAACACAACAAACAACTCACCTGTACTGCACTGAGGCAGAGGCATACATCTCTCAAGTCTAAAGACTTCAACCCAGAATTCCCTGCATGGCTAAATACCGCTAGATTTAAATGAGAAAAGTTTTGTAATTTGGATGAACTGACCCTTAAACTTAAGTCACATCTACTCTATATGCACCACAATCTTTTACAGCATTCATGTTGCCATTACGAGCACTTTCACAAGCTTAACGCGACAGAAAAAAGAGACATTTTGGTCCATTTTATACCCAGGGTTTCTAAACTAGCAATGTTCTGTTGATTTGGTATTCTGACTGTCTCAGCAAAGACTTCATCAACTGCTTCATTGATGACATTCACACCCGGTATAATTCACATACACACAACCAACATAAACTGCACAGCCTCCTTTGCAGCACAATCATTATCAGAAAACTAAGCGTCCTATACTGCTGATATACACATTTATGTTTCCCATTCATTCGTCCTGCTCGGTTCGCTCCTCCACAGCAGATTGCTCCCATTGAAATAAGGTGAAAATAAATTTCCACAAGTGCAAAATAACATCTCTCTTTGAGAGCAATAAGAAAACAAAGATAAATATGAACAACTGACACATAAGATCATATAAAAATAATAATTAAGTGGCACTGATATGAAATTATATCACAACAAAAAATGTGGCAGACTATTCTCACCCATTTCTGAAAGAACTAAGGCTGATTTGTTGCTGTGCTCAGTCGCAGTATGTAAGTGCAAACATACATCTGCTCACTGACTGACAGGTTACCTATGAATGGGAACCACAATATTCATTATTATTATTATTATTTGACGCTAAATGGACTTCAGATGCTCTTCAGGATGGAATGACCTTGTTGTAACAAAATAAGGAGACATCAGGCTGACTGCTGACTCCATCTAGTGGTCAAATGTAGGAATTACAGCACTTTACCAAAATAAAAAAGTTATTGATTGAAGGTGCCAACTTTCATTATAACAAAGTGCAAGCAAATAAATATTAAATGGAGAGAAATAAGAAAACAATGAAACAGGCACAAATCTGCTCCTCTTTGCGTCTTCTGTTTTGGACCACAAGTGCATCCACGGTTGTTGTCTGATGGAGACAGACATCATGTTTTGATACTCTCACATACAGTAGTATAAAGGAAATGACATAAGGATCAATCTAGAGCACGGACTGCCACTCGGTGTCATCTGTGTTTCCTCTCCAGCACACGGATGGTTAACAGCCAAGACGCAGCAGCTGTTCCTTTCAGCCACATGATCGGTCTCCACCTGTTCCAACGGGTTTGTGCGTTGAGACGCATGGCAGAGTGGTGATTAGTTGCATCGTTTCATAGCAAGTGAAGTGCCACCTGTCTTCTTTACACCGCTCTTCTGTCGTCGCCGCACTTTTCATGAGATGAGATGTTTCCTTTTGTTCACCTTTCACACCAGGACGAGAAAAATAAGGCAAAGAGAAACTGCCACAGCGACAGTTCTGATGGTACAGGAGGGGGCAGACCATACAGTAGCATGTGTGCTATGAGGTTCAGTTTGTACGCTCTGCATATAAATACCCAGTATGTCCATCAGGAAGGTGTATCATTTTGGGTATTAGATGTGGAGGAGCTGGAACAGTTTCTTCAATCTGTCCAGACTGTCGGATATTTTTTATGCTAACCCATACAGTTCTTGTCTCCTGTCAGCCAATCATGACCAGTCAACTACAGGTCAAACTTCCAGGTCAGGAATTAGGTCCTCCTTAAGCTGAATGTCATTGTCAGATCCTGTCCCCACGTCTGAGTCAAAGAGCGAGTGGTCAGAGTCCGGCGTGTGTGTGTGCGTGTGTCCGGCTGAGTGGCTGCTGGCTTCACTGTCGTCCAGAGTGTCAGTCCTGGAGAAGAGGCCAAAGTCCAGCAGGCCTGTAGGGGAGCCGCTGCCGCCACTGCTCTCACTGTCTCCATCGTAGTAAAGATCCTCCACCTCTACAAACCACTCGGGCCAGAACTTCCTCCGCATCCGCTCGCAGAACATGGCCAGATTGATCAGCTCTCCTGTGAAGGCAGCAGACACAGCAGGCTCACATTATCACGGGTACAGTTAAAACCAGCGGGAGGTATCACTGCTAATACCGAGGAGGACAAAACATCCGGGATGATTTGTGAGACATATATTGTGTTATCTCTTTATTATGAGCCCTTTCATCAGAAATAATGTATCAAAACAACATAAAGAGCGTTCAGTGGTGACATTACATGCTCTGATGTTGTTCGTTGGAAAGATAAGAGACTCGAGTTTTCCCTGCTCTGTGCAGGATGTGAAAGAAACAATCAAAGCCTGTCAGCAGCACTGCATTGCAGCAGAATATCACTGCCATCTAGTGGCAGGATTGGGTAAGTACATGTATGCCGACACATGGAGAGCAAAACTAAGTTGTAATGTTAATTATGCTAAAATACTTGATAACAGGATGACATCAAACCTCAAACTAAAGCAACAGTAAATATGCAAGGATTTAATGCGTTCACTTAATGTTTGAATATTTTGTTCCTCTCAGGTCTGAGTAGCTCACACATCCACTGACCTTTGATGAGTTGCTCTGGTCGTGTCCCAGGCAGAGTCCACATTGCCTGGGCTAGGTGCCCGAACACTGTAGCATCTAATGTTGACATCTTGGAGCCCATAAAGTACTTTTTATCTCCTACAAGACAGGGAAAATACAACAATTTAGAGTTTTGATGCAGGACAAAGAATGGAACAATGTGGAAATAAACAAGCTGCAAGGGATTAAATTTGGGATAAAACCTTTATTAGCAATTTTAATTGTCAGTAGTCCCACAGCCCAAGATGAACTCAGTAGGCCTACACCTCCATCATCAGTACCCCATTAGTCCATGATTTTAGGTATCCGTGTAATTTAGGTTTAGTAAATCAACATAAAGTTTTATTCTTCCCTTGTCAGGTTAATTTTCTAGTGGCAGAAGCTGAATATTTCAACCACATGACCTTCACAATTTAACTCAAAACCCTGAGAGAAAATGAAACACTACAATAAGGCCAAACACAAACAGTTCATATAAAGTAGCCTATTCGCGGCCTTAGATTTGACTTATGCTAAATCAATGATACAGCGCAAGTCCCATAAGTCTCTCTGCTTATCTTTTCAGAGAAAACACTCCAAAATAAACCAATTTCATCTTGAAAATGGAGGAGCTGCACTCTTGGCATCAACAACAAGTATAAGTTTCACACTTCTGATGCTTGAGTCTATAAAACCCTAAAAGAAAAGCTGAGTCTACTGATTCTTTTCACTCTGGGAATAACTTTTTAAGTGGTCGTTTGTTGAAATGGCACAAACAGATCAATGCAGATCACTTTTCTTTCCAGCATCAGACTCCTTGTTTCCATCTGAACATTGATACTTTATCCCCGTGGCTTACATCCACAACTTTCCCTCTTTCCATCCATCTCCGCTATACCTCACTAAGCACAAACACTTAGACAATGACAAATATGTTTGTCTTGACATGTACAAATTCATCTTCTGGTATTTTGTCTGCAGTGAAAGAAAATAGATTTACACACTAGTTAATTTCAGGACAGATATGTTAATTATTTATTAATATATTATAAACATGCATTTTCATCCCAGGATACATCACTGTGTATTCTGAAAAAACTTGCCAGAGGCTATTAGTCATTAATACTAATGCTCCATTAGGCCACATTAGCCTTCCAGAGCCATCCAACAATTTCCACTTTGGTCATTATAGCCTAGCATTGGCATAACAAATGAGCTTGATACAGATGCCATCGTCATGAACGTGACAACACTTCCTGTGTCTGATTTATGTCTTTTGAGGCTGTCGCTGGTGGTATTAACTGCTGAGTTTATCCACAACTATCCACCAAAGTGAGTTTCTGAGCACATTTTAGTCTATCCAGTGATTTTAGAAACAGACAGACCTCACCCTACCAGTGGCCAGAGACAAGTGCATGTAATTCTATTATTCTAAATAATAATCTGGTAACTGTTTATCAGATTATGTAACAGAGTTTGGTTTAATTCCTGCTAATACATCTGATGGGGTAAATGGCTCCTAATGGATTGCAAATTAATGGCAGAGGTTTGTGAAGAGGCATTAGGAATTCCCTACCCAGCAGTGTGGCCAGTGTCCTCATGTCCTTCTCCATCAGGGCGTAGACCTCCTCTTTGGAGAAGCGCCCGATGCCGTGGCCGTACATCTCCCTGCGCACCATGCTGCCGTTCAGGTGGCTCAGCAGCCACTTGAGTGTGTCGCTCAGGGGGCCGCTCATCGCCAGGAGCTTCTGAGTCTCCTCCAGGTTATCCACCCACTGACAGTAAGCTATCGTCCTGAAACACACACACAACAGACGACACAGTGTTACCGTTAGATTGGTTACCTTATTGACGCTTCTTAAGTCCCGCCCCTTTTTCCTCAGTGCTCCAATAACATTTGAGCAAGCTTAGTTAAACATGGAACCTTGGTCAGCTGTTTCCTGGTATACTAAGCGATAATTATGTGCTAGGCTTAAATATATTGGAAATGCTTGAAGATGTGGTTATATTAGACAATGCGGACCTATTATATTTTCACTGTCAGCTACATCATGAGAAGTCAGATTACCAATCCCAGCCTGGTTTGATCCCAATTTATGTTTGTTGCATCATTGAGAATGTGTTGATAGCTGACATTAAGATGACAGGACTTATGAGGGATGACAATAAATAGGCAAGAAAAGATCTGAAGGCAAATATTCCACTCCTGTTCCTTGGAATGTCCTGTGGTCATGCTTAACAACTCCTTTGTTAAATCATCTCTGTGAGGCTACAGGCTGTCCCAAAGTAACTTTTGCTGATATTTATTTGGATACTCACTGTTGTCCTTGTTGTCAACTTTTCCAAGGTATTACATCTAGAATTTAATACAAAGTAAAATGAATGGACGTTGCCATGTTCTCTTTCTCATATATGTATATATAAAGTTACTGGTTTTCTATTATAAATATTAAATATAAGAATGTTCTATATCTTTGTCATGCTCTTAGACTCAATAAATCCATCAGATTGTTTTGGTTGTTTTATTTGCATATTTAGCTGTAATATAATATGCAACTTCTCTATTAAATCAAATTCTTATTTCTGTTATGATAAAATCATTTGATATCATAAAGCAAAACAACTGCAGGGAAGTAAAATTTAAGTCTATTTTCAAAATGACAAAAACTGAGCATGCTTGCAATATCAAATGTATCACAAATTCACAACCAAGAAAGTGGGACCAGCCACTTAATTTCAACAGCTTATGATGATAAACTATAATTTCAGGGCACCAGAAGCAAGTCTCTACACATGCACACAACTCCTAATAACCAGTTCTGGTTCTGAAAAGGAAATGACTGAACTCATTCCAACATACAGGGTTTAAAGTCGTGTCAACAATAGGATCAGAGGTTCAGCACTGAGTTCAACAAAGCTTTATGTGCATTGACCAGTAAACCTTGTTCCAATCAATAGGCATGCCGTACTGCTTATGTCCCACTGCCCATCCATCAGCTCCACTGCTCTGAGCTCAGTGCCAGGAGACTACATCATATATCTGACCCTTCAAGCTGTCAGGTTGCTGTTGTGTACATGAGAAATGCATCCAAAAATAGGTTTGAGGACAAAAGGGAGCTGAGCACACAACCCAGACATTCCATCACAGATTTGGATTAAAAACACTCACATATTAGGCCATTGCATGGTCTCTTTGTTAAGTCTGAGATTCACTGAAGGAACCTGTGCAGCTCTGACGTCAAGCACAGATTTGTCTCACAGCAGCAGACAGACAGATCCCGCCTGTGTGTGCAAACAAGCCCAACTCAAAGCCTCCCAATCCCTCTCTAACTCTGCTTCTATTTACCCACATCTCTTCATGTGAGGTCGCTACTCATTATAAAAACAAGCCAATAAGAAACAACGGTTTAATCTGCTGTTATGTCATTAATTGCTGTCTCTGATATTTGGTACAGCTACTGCAGACTGCTCTGTTTGTTTATCCAGCCAGGCTGTGTGCGTGCAGACACTAACAAGATTAAGCTGCTATGTCCTTACACACTCACACTTTCTTACACCACCTTGTTGGAAATACAGAGTGATCTTCTCCCACAGCTCCTCTGAAAGCCTGGGAGCCCCATGTCTCTGTTGTGCAGGCTGTGGCTAACCCCCAAGCAGCTATATTACTGTGCAGTCCTCTGGATCCCTCTGAAAGATGACTCGTTCAATAGAAACTGAATTAAAGTGTCTGACCTACGATGCATCTGGGAGTGATGACCCTCCAGGGGCCATACACTACTTCATGTGACATTATCTGTTGTCCCAAGATATACAGTCCTTTGTTTCAAGATTTACGAAAAAATCTTGTTTAAGCAGATAAAAATTCAATAAATGTAGCCAGTCAGTTTGCCTTTGTTGACATTCATGCACATGTATTTTATGCCTCTGCTGATGAAGAGCTCACAGCAAAAAAAAAAAAGATTAGATTGATGAATAAATGTGACAAACAAAAAGTCTCTACATCGTATTAATTCAACCTAACACCAGTTTGACTGATATAACTGATTTGACTGATACTCGGGCAACCAAAAACCAACAAACAAACAAAAAAAAATCATAGAAACATAGAAGGAGAATTAAAATGGGGAACTCTGTTTTTCCAAAGGACACTTCCAATACCTCCTTAATTTACCAAAAGTTAGACCTGCATAATGATTTTTTTTTTTTTTCATATTGAAACTAACAATTTCAACTTGCAATACAAAAAACGACGTCTTCATTTAAGTAATCAACTGGGGCATTTTATGTGTATCTATTTGTTACATTATTTGTTTGCTTATTCACCAAACGTGTCTTTCAAAATTCATGGAATATAACAATATATATCTTAAAGAATTTGTTTTTTTTTTACCTTATAAATACTGCATTATTGGGATAGAAAGTGTAGATTTCCCCAAAATGACCTTCTTTTAAGGAAAAGATGATATTGTATGTATATATTGTAGTATATGGATACAATTGCTCGTCTATTTATTCATTATCCTTAACTGCTTTTCTGAACTCAGGCAAGGGGGAGGGGTGGGGGGGTTATGGGCTGACACTGAGCAAGAGGACAGTTCACCAGTCTATCACTGGGCTGACACATTGAGGCAAACATCATTTCAAGCTCTCATTCACTCCTACAGGGAATTTAGAGTCACCAAGCTGCTTGATTTTGGACGGTGGGAGGAAGCAGGAATGCTAACCACTACAACACCGCTCATCCACATCTATTATCCTTTTTTTGTCCTTTATTAAAAAAAAAAATTCTGTCATCGCTTTTTTTAATTGCAGCATGGACAGTATTTTCTGATTTATGTAGATATTAAAATAAATATACAGATATCCCTCTGTAATATCTTTTGACTCAAATATGTCAACAAGATAATAATTAATTATTTTTAACCAGGCTTTTTAGATTGGATACATGTCTGAGGGTGTTAATGCAAATAAGCACATATTTTAAAAGATAATACTTCATTAGCACATTCAATCTTGATAAAATTACTTAATATAACCGCCTAAGTTTCACTATGATATATTCGTATGTTTTTTTACCCCATTGACCTTTCCAGCAGCTGCTTTGATATCAATGACAGATAAGGCAGAGAGCAAAGTCACCACAGCTGCTAGTTCTTCAGTTTCCTGTTATCTTACTTTTATAGCAACATCGATCAGGATCTCTGGTGGGAGACAGTGAGTGTATGAGCTAACCATCAGCTGCTGCTGCCGGCCACGAGCTCTGTGGCCCTTCAAAGAGCAGCCAAGCCGCCACAGTGCCCTTCCTTCACATAAATAATTCAATCAATAGGTCTATATGTAGGTCTAAACAGGGCGCAGGGTGGGTGGAGGAGCAGAGGATGCAGAGCAGGGAGGTGACACAGAGAGAGGGATGTAGGTTACATGACTGACCTCTGTAGCTTTGAAGGAATGCTGTGGGATTCCCTTTTTGCAGCACACAAAAGGTGAAGTCTCAAATCTCTATTTTACCCAATTACAACATCTCTAAGAGCGAGGTTACACATGTCACGTCCCCATTTATATTCTTTCTTTACAAATAAAAAGCCTTTAAATAGTCTGACCGGTTTAATCCACAGGTTTGGTTGAAAACGTGTCCTGACATTATTAAATGGAGGAGAATAGGGCACACTGGATCAATCTGTGCCAGGTCAGTGTGTGAGGGGGGAGGAGAGGGAAAGATGGATGGAGCTTTTAGGTAATGGAAAACACTCTGAGCCTCTTTGGGTGTGGGTGGAGTGGTAAACGATTTCCTAGCAGCAGCATGTTTCTCACCCAGAGGTACTGGAGTGACTCACCACAGCAGAGTATGTCTGATAACAGAATACTGATGGAGAGGATAGGATCTGCCTGGACTGGGAAGCTGCATAAATAATGCCTAAAAAATAAATGTTTTTTTTTTTTAGTTTTTTTTTTTTTTTTTTAGCAATGTGGCATTGTTTGTTTTCAGTGAGATCTGTGTGGGTGGTTCCTGATACAGCTTAACACCGAGCTTCAGTGTTAAAATATGTATTTAAATGTAACAATACATATCCAAGTCAGCACAATTTTTGCCCTCTAGCACAACAGTTACATAAGATTACAGAAAACCCCTGTTTTGTCTATAAAATGAGTTGAAGGTCCACTCCAATCGTTATTTTATGCACAAATACACATATTGCTGTGTTCACCACTAAGATTGAATGCCTTGTGCATCGTTTC
>JAOWBC010001592.1:4616765-4627357 GCA_028566105.1 Hypoplectrus providencianus
TTGTCTGTTTGTTTGTTTACAAAATAACTTAAAACGTTCAACACAGATTTGGATTACATTTTTGGACAACATGTATACCTCCATGAAAAAATAAGTTTCTGTAGACAGTACGAAAACATGTATATCCTACAATGCAAAATGTAAGGTAAAGTCTTTGGTTTCCTTTGGCATATACTGGCTTTATTTTAAATTCTAGAAAGAAATACACATATTAAGGTGCTACAAAACAGGCTCTCCTGGACTCAATAAGACCATGGGGTGATTTGACTTCATTTGATTCTGGTTGGACATTCAGAAATGTCAAATTTGCATTTAATAGATAAGACCGTCAAGAAGCATTAAAACCCTTTATTGCAGCAGACTTGACAAGTTAAGCAGATGTGACTGCATTTGACAGTACATTTTACATAACATTCAGCCATCAATTTTCCTGTTTGCAATTATGTTTAAAAAGGACTCCAGAGAAATCACAATAAGACATACAATGAAAACATAGAGTAGAGAAAAAAGGGAAAAAAACGAATACTACCTTGATCGTGACTTAGACTTGTGTTTGCGGCTTGCCTTCTTACCAGACTTGTGAGATTTTTCCGTCGACCTTGAGCGACTACGTTTGGATTTTTTAGATTTCTTTTCCTTGCTAACTTCAGGGGTAGGGGATCTACTTGATTCAGAGTCTGAGCGCTTCCTGCTAGCTTTGGCGGAGCCCTTCTTGCTAGTTTTGCTATCCTGCCGGGAGTGCTTGTCACACTGTGAGTCTGTGTAAGAGTCACTCTCTTTCCTTTTCTTTGATTTGCCATTCTCCTCTACAGAGCTTCCTTTGTCTTTTTCCTTCTCCTTTTCCTTGGCCTTTGGCTTTTCTTTCTTTTTCTCTGACTCTTTCTCCCTGTCCTTATCTTTATCCTTCTTTTTCTTGTCTTTCTCATGGCTATGACTTCTTTCTCTCCTTCTCTCCCTGTCTTTGCTGGAGGCCTTCTGCTTGTGTTTGCTGCTACGACTATGACTGCTGTCTCTGCGATCCCGGCTCCTTTTCCTCTCCTTTTCCCTTTCTTTCTCCTTTTCTCGCTCTCTACTGTGACTGCGGCTGTCTCTGGCCCTCGCTCTGCCCCTGTCTCGTTCTCGGGATCTAGATCTACTCCTGCGGCTCCTACGTTCCCTGGAATCACTGCGATCTTTCTTGTGGCGACCCGATCTTTCAGCGCTGCTCCTCCTCCTGTCCCTGACCTTCTCACTACGATCGCTGCGATGCCTGTGGGAGCTGTGACTGCGGCTACGCCTGCGGGCCTTGCGTGAGGAGGAGCGGCTGCGCCTCCGCTTCCTGCGTGGGGAGGAGGATCGTGATGAACTGCGCGAAGATGCTGAAGAAGAAGAGGAGGAAGAGGACGAAGAGCGGCGGCTGCTGTGGCTGGAGGTGGAGCGGGAGCTGCTGCTGTGACCGTTGGCTGGTGAGTTGCTGCCACCTCGTCCTGATCGCTCCTTCCCCCTGCCAGAGTGCTTGCTTTCACTACCCTCCTTCTCACTACGGGACCTACGCCTCTCTACCAAGGGCTCCGCCTCCTTTACTTCCTGTTTGTGTGGATTCTCTGGCTGGCCCTCATCATATTCCCCCTTTTCTCTGCTCAATCTCTCCTTTACCATCTCTTCTGTGAAAACAAACAACAAGGATATATATTAAAACTAGACAAGGGAACATCATGTGATGTAAGGAATATGCAAACACTTTTATGTTAATTATGATTCTAAAACTACATGATTTTCTGGATTATATCAATTCAACTTATTTTGATCTTTGAATTTCTGGTCACATCCTGAGCATTTGCACGAATTTCAATAGATAAACAAGTCTACTTTAGAGTAAATCTGAACATGTATTGTGGTTGGAGTATTGTTTCAGCTTAAGATGGAAAAAATTGCACATTTTTTTGGTATCTTCTTTTTAGGTTCTTATATGTTTACACACAAAACATATTTTTGGCTGGACATAGCCAGGGCAAAGCCAGTCTGAGCCAGGCCTTTGAATGCCATAAAGAGTGACAAATTTACAACACTGGTCAAAGGGAGTGATGATAACCAGCTTGGAGCTTCCTCTTTGGTTACTGCTCTTTCAACATGGATAAAAGGTTGGTAAAAGAAACCACCATCATTATTATTTTTGGTTCAGCATTGGAACACACTGTTCCAACATTTGGAAGCATTCTAGTTATGCAACTAAGTGAATTTTCCTTGTCTAAACTTGCAAAGCATGATTTTTTACCACGTGCAAGCAGAGCCTCCTGTGCTTGTTTCTCCAGCAGCTGCTGCATCTCCCGCTCTTTCCGGCGGAAGGCGTCCTGCTTTTCTCGGATCCGGTGGCGCAACTCCTCCTCATCAGTGTCGGAGGATTCAGACCCTCGCACGCTGCGTTCTTCCTCATCCTCACTCTCATCTGAACCATAGTCACCAAGCCCACCTGCCACAACAGAGCCCCCCGGATGTTGAGTGTTGGTAAGGATGAAGATAAATTCTCACAATCAGGTGTCACTTTTCAAAGTCTTCAATCCCAACCCAAAGTCCAGGTAAAAGGCACTTAATCCTGTATCATTTCAGATTTCAAACTGATAAACCCCTTAAACACAAACTAAGTGAATGCCTAGAAATACTTTGTATTCAAGAGCATGCTTCTATCATCAAAGAGCAAAACTAAACCCAAATCAGTCACTGAGATTCCATTTGTATTTAGCTCAATCTATAAAATTAGGACTTCTATTTTAGGTGTTAGGACTTGTGCCAACAGCTCTTTCCCCATGTTCCTACTAACAGGCCTCCATTATTTAAAAGTAATATATATTTTCCCTCCCCCCCCCCCAGTAACAGAAAAAGGGATACTCACTGAGACCAGTCAGAGAAGCCAGTGCACTTGACTGTGCCAGCTGTTTTGCAGGAGCTTTGATTCACATCAACAACAGGAACAACATGTTAAAACACATACTGCCATTTTCTCAAAGGCAAGAGAGTCGCTAGAGAAGGGGGTCACAGATAAAGCACTATTCACAAGAGCTGCCATTGGTAACAAGAGAAAAGAAATGACAAAAATTAAAATGAAAAAAAAAAAAAAAAAGAAAAGAAAAAAATGGAGAAAAGAGAGACAGTTAAACAAAAATCTGTCACACGATCAAACAGTCGCACAGGAGGGAAAAACCAATCTGTACTAATGCACAGTCACTTCAATGGAAGAAGTCACTTTTATCTAAAGGCGGATACTGGTCAGATTCAGTGCTGAGACTTCATTCACTCATGTGCAGTCTTTCAGCAGGGCCTTAAGTCCATGTACCAGAGGACCAGCTTTTCAAATAATATTAGTTAAAAGCATTACTCTGCTCTCTCTCCTTCTGATGCATTAGCAGAGAATGGTTGAAAATGCATTTCAGACATATTCCCATGTTTGCTGCTCAATCACCCGAGTTTACAGGGCATAATTAAGTTTAATATAAAGAGATTATAATGCACTCAATGGATTCTCGCCAGATTTAAAACAATGTCTTGGTGACAATGATGATGCATAAACTGGAAAAGACAAGAGCAGACCTCGAGTTGCTTTGCGATGTGTATCTTTGGCCACATGTTGGATCTCTTCATTGGTGACCTCGAGAAGGATTTCTGTCAGCAGTGTTTTTGTGATGATCATCTAAAGACAGGGTTAAACATTAAAATCCATTATTTTCAAATAATTATCTTCAAATTGAAAAAAATAAAAATACAACTGTCTGTGCAGAAAAGATCATCTGAAGGGTCAAACTGACCAACTGGAATTCCTTTTCCTCATCAGTCATTTCAGGTTCGCTGTCCTCTGCAGGAGGTGATGGGCTCCGACCAAGGAATTCTTTCTTGATGGAAGGCTTTTCCTCATCGTCATCATTCCCCTCATCATCACTGTCCTGGAGCAGGGACAGATATTCAGAAAACAAGTGGCAAAACGGATTGGAACGGACAGGATTTCTGACCCTGGATGACCCACAACACAAAAACAGTAAACATTTTCTTTTCCCAAAAGAAACCATTTAGCGGTGAAGGCCAGAAATTAGTTGCTTACAAATTTGCTTTTGCGGGGCACACGTGGCCCATCACCTTCCTCGTCTGCCTCATGCTCTTTGCCATCGTCTTTGGCACGCTCTTTCTCCATCCGCTCTCGCTCCAGCTTCTTCTGCTTCTCCCTGTCCATCTTTTCAAGGCCTTCTCGGATCCATGCAGGCAGGGTACGCCTTTTTACTGCATCTGTAGGTCAAATTCAAGGTCAAAATCAGTTATCAACATACTGCCATGTTGTGAAGATGTAAAAACTTAACATTTTACCATGCTAACAGAATGGTGAGGAGTGAAACTAAAACTCAATTCCACAAATATTCTTAACTCCAAAAGTTTATCAAATGTAAATGCAGTAACAGTCATCTGTTCTTATGGTGGCATTTCAGCTATAACAAGTTGATAAGCTAAACACTGTCTTTTACACACTGCTTGAACTAATGATGATTCTCATTCATTTACTGACATTCAACCTTATAAGTCATAAGGCTTGTAAATTGTTCATAAATTCAGGGGTCAGGCAAGTTTAAGAGGTTAATTAAAATTCAAACACTTTCAAGGTAACAAAACATAACATTACAGACTCTTGAAGCCCTTACCATCAGATCTAAATTGTTACTTTAAATGAAATTGTGGAAAATAAAGTTCTTTAATCAATTTCTACCCACAGTAGTCAATGTCTTTTGGCACTTTGGTTACTTTACCAGCTGTCCATGTTAACTTTAATTGTAGGGTTTTGATCATGATAATAAAATGCTTGTTAGTAACGACGAATAATGAATGGACACATTAAAGGATTACATCATGTGAAATATTAAAAAAAATGTTTGGTATACAAGAGAGCTTGTGTCAATGAAACACCACTTTTTTTTTTAAATCAATAATTTTTCAGGACTTATATTTAAATTGAAGCACATTCCTTACCTTAAAAGCATATTGGTTATAATTGTCAACTTGGATGATTTGGAGCCCTGGTACACCTTGAACAGACTATCACTACCACTAACAGTCACACCCACACAAAAGGATAATTTAAAGTGACTATTTAACCTGCATGTGTTTGGACTTTGGGAGCGAACCAGAGAGCTGAAAAAAAAAACTGACTCAAGAAGAACATGCAAACGTCAGGCAGCAGGGCTCCAAGTCAGTTTAGAAGAACGAGAGACATCTTGCTGTGAGGCAACAGTGCTTAACCTCTGCACCCCAAAATACTTCATGCACTAAAAGCAGTTTTTAAGATAACAATGCTAATATGATGGCTGAGTATTAGTTGAGTGAACTCCCACTCACCTAGCGGTGCTGGGGCCTCCTGTTTAACAGGGAGCTGGATAGGGGATCTGGGCCGGTCTCTGAAGCCAGGCGGTCTGGTATCTCGTCTGTTCTGAGGAGGACCCTGCCAGTATGGGGTGTGGAAGCTTGTGGGTGTGGGTG
This sequence comes from Hypoplectrus providencianus, assembly GCA_028566105.1. Classification (NCBI taxonomy): domain Eukaryota; kingdom Metazoa; phylum Chordata; class Actinopteri; order Perciformes; family Serranidae; genus Hypoplectrus; species Hypoplectrus providencianus. The sequence continues at coordinate 4,622,256 of JAOWBC010001592.1, forward strand.
CGAAGGATGAGGCAGCTCCATGCTGTGGAGAGAAAGCACACAATGAAAATTAAAACGGTAGTTCAAAGTACATAAGACCTCAGTTAACTGCCACCAAGGGGCATGCACTGGGTGTGGGGTTAGAGTTAGCTGACATCCATCCATCATTCCTGACCTAGGCTAGAATATTTGATTTAAAAAAGAAGAAAAAAGCAGCTAATAAATTATACCAAACCATGCTTGATCCTCAACAAGCCAAGACTTTCCTCTGCTCGGCATCAAGAAAGCAATGACTGATACACCTAGATGCTGGGACCCGGCACTGTTTCTATGGATTGCTCCTTCTTGTGTTACTTGGCTGCCACACTAAAACCCAAACGCTTCAACAGTTTCTACTGTAGCATCTGCATACCTGATAATCAAACTGGTTCATGGCCATGGGGGCCATGGCGTAGCTGTCGGGCTGTGCCCCATACCCATGGCTGTTCTGGGGGTAAACCCCATGGTGGGCTTCAGAGCTGAACTCCACGCTGTCCTGACTGTTGCTGTCCTCGCTGGGGTTCACCACATCCATCGGTCCTGACCCTGGAGGGATCCAGGCCTGTTCAGGGGGTGGAGGAGGAGGGGGCTGGCCATGCATTCCCCATTCTGTCAATGACAACATAATTAATAATCAAGATCTTGATTAATGTGAACATACTTACAGAAAAACCAAATGCAATTTTCAGGACTCAGTTCAAAATTTTAAGGTCTGACCTGCCGATTCCGACTTTTGCCACTCCGACTTTTTCTCTCTAGGGTCTGTAATTGACGTGTTTAAAGTTTTTCTTTTTCTTATAATGGAAAATGAAATTCAAACCATGGCCGTTCTGAAAAAACAGCCACTTGTTTTGTGATTCCATCTACATATAGATGGAATCACAAAACACATTTCTGTTTATTACACTCAACATCTAATAACGATGATGGGCTTGGAATATATCTGTTTATGCTAGCACATGCACACATAACAAATCACAAATCATGTTGAAATCAAATCGCTTCACTGGTAACTGAATTTAACAGCTTCTTCCTATAGTGCTTCCAGTAACAAAAAAACAAAAAAATATGCTGATAAAAGGGATTAAAATTGTACCTGGCTGCCACATTCTGCCAAATGCTGGGTCACCCTGGAAGGCGCTATGGTTGCTCTGACCAACTGGTTCAATGCCTGGGATGTCTTGGCCATTGGGCTGAATGGTCTGCTGTTCTGGTCCTGTTGACTCCTTTTGGGCAATCCATGCTTGTGCCAGGGCAGCCCAGTCCACTTGACCTGCATGGAGCCAGACAATAATCAAATAAACCCATACAGAGTGTTTAACAGGTTAGAGAAAAGTGCAGAGGAACACATCATAGCCATATAGTAAGAAATCAAATTTAACATATATAAATATGTATGCAAGAAATGCTATATATAAAAGTGCTAAAAAATTGAATTTGCATCATTCACTAACCTGGATCTTGCTGGTGCTGAAAAGACTGCATCCACTGCTGCTGGCTCAGAGGCCACTGCGGCCAGGGCTGTCCCCCCTGGTCCCACATCACTCTCCTCTGGGTTCACACCTGAAATATGCAGGCAAGCTACACTAAGATTTTTAATGGCAACAAAACCACCACATTCACTGGCGTAACTAGTGCTGCTGCATTTTATATGATATCACACTACACTCATGTTTCCTTTTCTGGCCAGAACAGACCAAACGCTAGCTTCGATGAGGTGCTAACGTTTCATCTAGCTTACCGGCTAGCTGTATTTAGCAAGCCCAGTCAGCCGATACCATTTTCCCTTAAGCAGAATACACACATACAATGTAGTATGGGCTTGCTTACTGTGTTATGGAGATTAATACTGAAATAAACTTGGGGCAGGTGATATCATTACCTCTTGAAATGCTTGAGCTCATGAGTTTGTGAGATAGCCAAGCTCACCCAAGCTAACGTGCGCTAACATTAAGCTAAAATGAAAGCTAAAGATAGTGTCATCGATATCCTACAGGGTGAACAAACGTCCCTCTAAATTGTAATAAAATTAAATGCTGGCCAGAAAATCTGAATGAAACTCAGACCAGCGTTGTGCTTTAAGTTACATTACCCCCACCTTTTCCAGACAGTTTCTCTCCGGCGCTGCTGCTCCAAATCAAAATGGCTGCAATTGTGAAGTACTCGGAGGAACTGAGGACGAGCCTCTACTGTTGCCTTCACAGGCTGTCGGGAATAGTACCAGTCGGACTCTCATCTATTTATTTTTAACGCAGCCTGCCTCTTTTTAAGCAGATGGGGGCTCGTTGCAAGTTGATAAAATACACACTTAAACATTACAATATGTAGACCCTTAATGTTTTGGTGTTATTTTTGTAACTGGAACCATTTATATCTACCACTCCAAAATGTTGTTGTTGCCGAGTCTATTTGTAGTCTACATTTGAGCTATTTGTATGTTAAGTTTGATTAGAATTCTGACACTACTTAAATGTCACATAGAAAGCATTTAGTATTGCAGATTTTATCCTCAACTTTTTTTTAAACTAGTCATTAAATAATACTTATTATAATTATTATAATAGTACTTATTTGTGGCAAATCTTTTCGTTACTGAGATACTTCGGAAAATTAATGTGAAAACCCCAGCAGGAGAGGGGACAATAATAACATCATTTTTAAAAAGAGCGGCATTCTAGATATATACCCCTGGTGCCCTATAGCTTTTTTAATAGGCTTTAATTATTATACTTTACATTATACTTTACTATAAAAAAACAACAACAAAAAAACAGTGACTTTTGCTTCTACTTTTTTATTTTTACTCCAGTAAAAGATCTCAGTTAATAATATCAACTGAAACATTTAAGATACATATATCAACACAGTGCCTAGGAACAATAAAAAATTTTAAAAAAGTCATAGTTGGTAATACATTGGCAATGATGCAAGTTATTCTTTTCACATTTTGGAATGTCTCCCTCAGCTCCCACAATAAGTCTATAATTAACAAGCATAGCCTCTAAGAACAGTAATATCCTATTCAAATCCATTAAATGTATGTATGTATGTATGTATATTATCTGTCCTCATATTAATTTTTCAAAGTAGATAATCATGAAATGATGCATAAAATGTATGAACTTCTCCCCATACTGTAAATTGTATTGGAATATCAATTATAACAATTGCAATTAGATATTTTTCTCTAAATCAAACAGCCCTCTTGGACAAACAGTGAACTCCAGTCCTTTGGGTCCACATGGCAGCTGTCCACTTGATAATCCAGCCGTTCAACATATGTCTAATATGTATACGGCAGTAGAGGGCAGCATAAGCTAAGCATGTGTGGACTGGCTGGAAACATTTTACAGGCAATGTTAAACACAGCAAAATAAAGCCTAAAATATAATAACTACAGTCAGTGATAGTCCAGTGTTACTTACATTAAGTTTGCTCTTTCTGGTGATCACCATTGTCCTAAAACATGTCAGAGATCTATTTAACACATACTCTGTTTTTGGAAGGGGTTATGTGCAGGTGTTGTTCATGTGATACATTGCTGTTAAAAGCTGTGATGTATATGCACACTGAGGAACAAGCCTATGGCACGCATAGACGTTTGCATGAGAAAATGTGTTGACTAGGTTGTGAATTCATGCAGGGTGTGTATGTGTGTGGTGTCATCCTAGGTGAGACTGACAGTGACAATGGCGTGCATGGTGAGAACAGTAAAATCTAACCTCCACTGCTGGTAGATAGGTAGACAGTAATGAGCATTTCAGCATTAGTTTGTTAGAACTGGATCACACAGGGGGGAGGGTGCCTTTCATTAAGTGAGATTAAATCACATCTAATGCTTCAGCAGCATGTCCCCAAGCCAAAAAGCCACCCCCCTCCTGCTTTAAAAATAGACAAATGCATTTCAGAAAAGATTTGCTCTTTTTGTTGGTGGCGGTTTGACAACCTGTTTTAATGTTCCAGCAGCATGACTCGGATGTCACAGCGTGTGGGAACAAGAGGACGCGTAAGGCGATGTTTTTGGACGTTGCCCTTTTCCTGATTCCACACCCACCTCCTCTTCACCAGCTCGCGACATGTTCTGAAGCAGTGCTGCTTTGCACCCGTCAGGGCCGATCACAGGCGAAGATGGGTTGAATATGGCACCGCCAGATCCACGGTGACAGCCCAGAGCGATGGTGGACAACATCTCGTTTAGAGTAAAAGCAGGATGACATCAAGTCCAAAGCAGAACAGCAAATCCTCCCTTTTGATCTCTCTTCTGTTAGTGTTGTTGCACGAGAGAGGCTGGAGAGAAAGAAGAGTCTGGCAGAGGATTCAGTTCATAAATTAGATTTATTCTGATACAGTATGTTGTTATACTCATTCCAAATGTTTATCATTTCATAACTAACTAAACAAATCTCTGAAACCAAAAAGCTGTCTTGAGGAAAAACCCTGCACGCCTGAAGCACCATGATATTGTATTGTTTCTATTATGTACAATTACATATACTCCTTATTATTTCTGCTTACAGTAACTTTTACTGTACATAAATATGCCATACATAGACATCTTTGCATTTTACTATGCATATGTTTCTGTTCTTACCATGCACAGGTTACTTTAACCTGAAGCATAGGCACTGGATTTGTCCTTATTTTAAAAGAAAATAATAAACAGTAACACTTTCTTGAACGCCCATGGTTAGAATGCACACTATACATACTTAACATGCATTATAGTCTGCTTATAGACCTGTATAACTACAGTGATACAGGTGATCAGAATGCTTTTAACATTAACCGACATATTAAAAAAACGGTTTATGTTCAAGTATCATTATCATGTATTGTAATTATCTTATCATGTATTGTGTATTGTAATAACTAAACCTATATCATATTGCTGTTTATAATGCATTACAGACATGTGCTTGTCAGTAAGTAAACAGCATTCAAGAATATTATAATACTTAACTTTATAAATGTACATTTTTATAAAGCATTTACGAATATTTCTGTTTAAAACTGCAATGATAAAGTTCTATAAGCAGATTACAACACATATAAAATATGTTTATATGTTTACACTTTATATATTC
>JAOWBC010001592.1:4632012-4657375 GCA_028566105.1 Hypoplectrus providencianus
CATAATATTTAGATTTCTTAAAACAAATGTATGCTCTAAAAATACAATATGCTAATCTCAAAATCCATAATCTGCAGGACCATCAGCGCCTCAGAAAGGCTTAAAAGCAAAAGCATAACACTACTGTTTCGAAATCAAAGACGACATTATTAATCAGAGCAGTGCTAAATACTTTTTCAATTCAAAAACTGATTCTTTGTTCCAATCAGAGAGGACGGAGCAAGTAGACACAGGTAATGGTCACAAATAGCTCGCTCTACCTATTTTTCTTGTTCACACACCTGTATTCTACCTGCAGCTATACAAATATGCTAATTCTACTATGAAAAGTCTTCTTTGGGGTCAACCCTAATGTAGAAAATGACTTTAAGAGTCTTACAAAGAATACTGTTTGTGAAACTAAATCATATCAATGATTGTAGGTAAACAAATTTGCAGAGGATTTTATTTTACCTGCTGAGCTGCTCTTGCGCAGCTGTTTCTGTCTGCGTTCAGTGCAGCTCTCACACAGCAGCTTGTTGTTGCCCATGAGCAGTTCCACAGAGGTGAACTGGTGGAGGCAGGACTGGATGGAGCACTCCTTGGAGCTGGGTGTGTAACTGTGGGAGAGCGCCTGGAAGGCCCCCTGGTGGTGTTGATGGTGGAGGTTATCTCGTGACTGTGTTTCCCCCTGCTCCTCTGGAGAGCAGTGTGTAGAGGGACAGCAGTCCCCAGAAGTGAACCCAAGGTTGACCTTAGAAACTGCAGTGACTAGCTGCTCTACAGCGCTGCCTTGCCTCGTGGAGGATGATGATGAGGGGGAGGAGGCTGAGACGGGCGTAGGGGATGGAGTAAGTGTGGAAGTGGACGATGGGGTGGACGTGTGCCCATGGCTGGAGGAGGAGGTGCGTGGGGCCCACTCGCTCTCTGAGGCCTCACTGTCAGCATCATTACTGCTGTCCTGAGCACCTGAGTCTCTTTCACTGCCATCTGATAGGCTACCAGCAGCGGCCATCTTGCAAACGGAGACACCACGGGCTGAACCACCAGCTACCCCCTCTTCCTCTGGCCGCTCCACGCTGCAGCCTGCTCCCTTCTCCTCCATGGAGCTTGAAGACCTCCTGCTCTGTTGCTTCTGGAGGAAAGAAGAACATTCATTTACCCTTTTCAGAGATGCAGACTCATGGAAAATTAACATGCCGATGTTATGGTAAGAAAGGGTCTTGATTCATTTCTCCTAAAAAGTTGCTTTGGCCAACTGCCGCTCAAATGTGAATTAAAGCATTCACAGTGGCAGATATAAATTAGAAAGATACCAACAAAGACAAGGAGACAGAAAAAGGATGCTTTCAATGCTGTTACATAGAAAATTCCTCTTTGTTATACCAAAGGGCCAGGCTCTGTCTTAAAAGTCACACTTAAAAGAAGAAAAAAAAGAAGAAGAAAAATGACATGAAAGAAATAAAATGTTTGCTCAGGTTTTGCATTTGCGTCTGTTTGGAGACAATGAAGTTATAAAAAACAGTGGCATGATACGGATGAATGAACAAACTAGCACGCTGATTTCTTCATGAGAAGAATTAATATAAACAGTTAAGAGAGTCAGGATTAACAGGGAATCCTGACATTCCTATTTGCCTCGCATTGGCGATTGTTAAAAAAAAAAAAAAAAAAAATCCCCTATCATAAAAACCTTCTTCTTCCTACACATTTGCGGTTAATGGTTTAATATACAGACCAACCAGTCAAACATTCTTTGTGTTAAAAAGAGCCACTATTCTGATGGGTAGCTTATTCACAAGAAATATCTTTACTATCACATACACATGCCTACCTGTCCACTCGGCTTCCTCGTGTTTCTGTTGACGGAGTGTGCTGCTGAATAAACCTGGTCACTTTGAGTCAAGTGGGTGTCCACATCACGGCTGCCTTTCCCCAGCCTACTGGGGTTGGATGGTTTGGATATCTGAGTACAATACAAGAAGAGCACCCTATTTTTCTCAGTGGAACAGTAAACAACACGACAGAGAGGGTTGTTTTACAGCTACTATAGAGTCAAACAATTAACCATGCAAAAATAAAAAGACAATTAATCAACCATCTACCCAGTACTCGTCTTAAGACTAAAGCCTTTCATTAAATGGCAAAAAATATTTTTGTTGCTTCCCCTGTCCACTGTTGCCTGCATTTCCTGTCTTGGCAGGCCCAACATCAAATGCATACAGTATTAGCTGAATGATAATTATAAATGATGACCTTATACAAAGAAAATAATGAAGAGTGAGAATAATCATGGTTTTGTATCCTATGCCTTGATTTTCTTATGGACAATTAGTAGCTCACCCTCTCCTCTATGATGGGTAAGGATATGTCTATGAAAGCCTCCTTCACCGTAGAGATCTGAAAGACAAATCACATGAAAATAAATGCCTACAGATACTTAAGAGCTTTCTAAATATTCTAAATCACAACTTGCTTTTTACAGACTCTCAGCTGCAAATTTTCAAAAGGTATAACAGGAGGTGGTTGTTTATCCTCCACTTCCCGCACCTGGTGCACTCTGTCTTCAAGGATGTTCATTAGTTTTTGGGGTTTTTTGTGGCATTTGCTTTATAAACAACTCCAAACTCCCATATGTTATTGTGAGTGCCTGCTGCAGACAGTGTGTGTTTGAGCTGGTCGTTAAAAGGCTGACTGATGCCAGGATTGTGTCTGTTATTCTGTTGTGCTTCCTGTAATGAATCAATATATGAAGTGCTTTATATATGTGTTGAACTGGGAGTTTTCATTGAGCTATGCCTGATTGGTTTATACAGACTTTTCTATAGTTCACCAGCTTACACTTACATGCTCACACTCTTCACACATTATTGTGTTGGTCAGCTCCCCCACGAAAATGCGGTCAACGAAGTTCATCTTCACACCTTCCTTTCCGTATGCTAAAGAGACACAGCTTTTAATTGAATAATGTCATGAATAATCTGTCAGTTCACACCACTATATTATTCTGGTCTCTATTGTATCAGCATGCATAATTTAATTAAGTAAGCCTAAAGCAATTTGATATAAGATTGCATTTTTATAATAACATCTTTTGTTGATATAATAAATAGCATTTTTTTTAGTTAAAAATTAAAGTTTTACTAACAAAGACTATACATGATCCGTCGTCCAACCACCCTTTGCCTGATTAACTGATTTTTCCATTTACTGCCACTAGATGGGAGTATTGCTCTGGGCCATCCATCCAATATAGATAGCATATGAACCTTTGACTTGGCGTTTGGTCTCCTCATCTGCTGTCTTTTCTGTGGGATTGTTGAAAGCCTTCAGGATTCCTGCTTTCACCCTCTGGACACAAACACAGAATAACACAATAATGCACACTAAAAGTTATACTTTTATACTCTTATATATATTCATGAATTAAAATAAAATCCACTCTGTGATTTTGAATTCTTTCCATTGCATCCATTAGTGACAGATCAACATCCTGCCTACAGCTCACTTTGACAGGTATACCTATTGTAAGCATCATTAGCATAAAATAATTGTTTTGCTTGTCTAAAAACGTTAACATGTAAATGTCTTAATTAACAGTGCATGTTTGTGTGTGTCCACAAGGTCTTCACAGGGTCCTCTTATTGGAGGTGACACGGTCAGTGAGTGTGTTGCTGACAGAGCTGTGAAGAGGCACAGCCACAGTAAAGCACCAATCAATAGATAATTGGCCATGGTCTGTGTCTGTGGTCGAGACCAGTCAGCCCCCATTGTCCCGGGACCCACGCACTGGACTGGCTATTTAGGTCAAAAAGTCCTGTTAATCCCAGCCTGGTCAGTGTGCACCCCACTCAGTCAGCAGTCAAACCAGGCTGAGGCTTTCCTCCTAATTAATTACCAGTAACCCCCACCCTCCCCCAGAGTAACAGCGTGCACTGTCCCACACAGGATGGGCAGAGAGGAGGGGGGTTAGTGGGGGTGGAAAGGGCTGCTGGTACAAGGGTGCAGGGGTGGAAACTAAAATGAAGACAGAGTGAAGAAGGACAGTCCATGCCCTGAGAGAGTAATACCTACCGTCTCAGCTAATTGGTGATAATTGAGTGGGGCCAAATTAGCATATTTAGATCTCTGATACTAATGGCCAATCAACACAAACACTTAGGGCCTCTAAAAGGTTGATGACATCACAGCAAAAGTACCAGTCTCTCTCTATGAAGACAGAGGACAGTGTGTATTATTTGAACTGTATTTATGAAATACTTACATGTGTCTACTCAAGATTAATGTTTTCTTAGGCTCACAACGTACAGAAAAAAACTCCTGTCAACTTAAGAGCAAGAATTTGTCATGCCTTTCCAAATTTTTAATAGGATATATCACAATAACGTCTATGATTCATTTAATCTTCTTCCTTCTTCTATTTTCTCAAAGTCTGGTACAAATGTAATGTTTGCATTCTTTTTATAAATCAATCAACAATGCAGGCTAAAATACCACTGTATCTGAATGTGCTTGGCTGTATAAATGAGTTTCTGAGTGAATGAATAGGCCGTACCCCCTCCCTCTTTACCTCCTTGATTGGATTGGAAGATGGGCTGATGAGTGTGTGTGTGTGTGTGTGTGTGGGAGGGGGCTGTGGGTGACCCTCAAGCACAATGGGACGGCCCTGGAGCTCATTCAGCAGCTGTGGGTTTCCCAAGATCACACAATGATGCCGGTCGTGCCACTTGCAAGTCCCCTAAGTGGCACAACTGTCAGTGTTCACAAGTTTGAATGGGAGCAGGGGAGCCCAGCCTGCGGCCCCTCCTGGGTCTGGGGCTGACCACTAAACACACCCGCTAACTTCTCCTCTACGGTTCACATAGCCACTGGTGGGGCCACAGGGGCCAGTTCATCCTTAAAAAGGGCTTCTGTGGGGCTACCTAATTGCCCTGTGAAGGGTTTGGGGGGAGGTTATCTGCACTTGCCAAAAACATGGCACCATGAGGATAAAGGACAAAAACTGGCTATCCCAAGCAAAAAAACGATATTGTGGTATGTGAAAGCACAAAGCCACCCACAAACAGAGCTTAAATTATGACTACACTATGCTAGGTTCAATTTCAAAACAAGCAAAGGCATCCAGACAATTCTGGCATTGGTTCTATTTCAGTTCATTCACACAACAGCACAGATGCTAAGAGTGAACTGGAATCACTGCTGCATAATTTTTTTTTTTTTTGAATAAACACAATGCATTTCATAGTAATCCAGGCCAGCATCGGAAAAAAGCTAATTTAAAAAAGAATGCATGTATAACATGTTTGCTATCTTAGTCATCATAATAGCATGCTATTGCTCTCATTTGCTCAAAACACATTTTCTGCATTTCAAATGCAGAATGGTTTGCTACTATAAATATACTGTTCCCTGTAGTGTGCATCCAGTGGGACATACTGCCTTGAACATTGACCCTCTTGCTTCTATATCTGTTGAAACTTCTGTCAATTAACTATCATTTTTCTATGCTCTCTCATCTTCCCTTGCTTAGTGAATTCTGGGTCATTATAGCCACAAAAGCAGCTGGCATTGGCCAGTACAGTAGTAAGTATCCTGGTATTTTTGCCATACTGCATTTGAATAAATAAATCTCTTTCTACTAAATATTAAGGGAGTGTTACTGGAAGACAACCATAATTGATGATTTTGTTGCCATCAGTGTAGTTTAAAACTGAAAGTTTTAAATTTAAGGGGTTTTTTTTATACTCCAATGAAGTGTGTATATGAAGTCTCATCACTTTTTGAACATTTTCCTCTACCATTTTTTTAAGATGTGCCTCTAAAGAAAAAAATAAAATACAAGAAGTACGAGTACTACTTGGTGCTTTGGTGATGTGAAGGTCCTTTTTTACAACAAAAACTAAACCTTTTACAAAATATCCCCAGCAATATATTCTGAGCTTATAAAACTTGTGTGACGTGAATCTATTTAACAGCTATTACAGGTCTGTGTGTGTGTATACATATATATATATATATATAAAAGCTTACTTTAGTTTCCTCTACTCGAATGGAGTCTAGAAGGTAGTGCAGAAGTTCCTGGCTGTCCTGTTGTTGGTAGCCTTTAAAGCGTGGAGCCCTGGAAAAGAACAACAACAAAAAAAAGATGAAAGTTAAAAACAGAGATATAGAATCAAATCCCCTTTTTCAGTTTTGGATTCTGAGATATGAGAGACAGAGAACAATGATTTGAAACTGAAAAAGTGATCTGTGATAGAATGTAAGCGAATCATCTTGGATTTTCAGAATTTTGAAAACAAATTTTTAACAGTGCAACCATTGCACAGCAAGCATTTGAAGGGGCAACCATTTATTTGAAATCATTTTCAAATGTTTTCAAATGCAGAGAAGACAGAGATTACCTTAGATTAATCAAATTACAGTTGTCGTCTATGGTTCAAATTGAGGCCAAATTTATCCATGGAAGTAATTTTCTTAGCAAAAGCACACCTAAACACAAGGACCCCTTTCCGGTTCTAAATCAGATAATATATTGTTATGCTATGATAACAATTATAATTTTTACTGACACCACAATTCTGTCATTCCGGTAGTCAATCTATCACCTTGACATTTTTCTAAACATGTGATCATCTGTACATTGGTGGATATCTATCCTGGACATAGAGGGGAGGCTCCCCTTGGGTCTGTCTCCTTGCTGTCCGCAATGAAGCAGATGTGAGGACAGATGCCAGGGGCAGATGGGCAGCCAAGGCTAGAGCCACTGCAACCTGTTGGGCCGAGCCGGCCACATAACCACAGGACAGGTTGGTCCGACGGGCAGAACACACACTGTGAAGCCACATCACTGCTTTAAGAGGCAATCGGTCAAATGTTGGGGATGGTAAGAAGGTGGGGGTTCACTCCTCTAAAAGTACTGTGGAAGTCCTTTTCTGGTATTTCATAGAAAATACCACCAACCCTCGGGTCTTTATCATGTTGTATTAACAGATCCCCCTCACTTAAAAAAAGAGCAAAAATATATTTTGTATTTTATTATTTTTATTACAATTTTGGTCAGCAATTCTTGAACAAAGCAGAAAGATATGATCATTCTGATAGTAATTTATCAATACTTAGAATCAGTAATAATATTCACAGCCATTTGCCTTTTTTATTATCCCAGTGGATACACAATCTGGTCGCAGTATTGTAGTCACCTTTTATTTTCTAACCCTAGCTAAACATCAATGTCATTAAAAACTTAACTATTGAAAGTATTCCCTGTAAGAGAGGCTGTCAAGTGCCCCAAGAATGGATGTCTGTGATTGGGAGAGAGATGGCCAACCACCTGCCCTCAACACAGGTCATAACCAGGAAGTCAGGAGGAGCCTAAAGTCACCCCTCACCCTCAAACACAGACACGATCTCTGACTGTTATGCCCTCTTCGTGCAGACACATGGGGAAGGGTGGGTGGAAGGGTGAGGATGGTAGAAAGCACATATGTCGTTTATTTGCCTGCCCTAAAAACAAAAACAGCATGTGAAGGAAAGCCTCCCTCTTGTTCCATTAAGTAGTCCACCAATCTCCCAAGAGGGAGACACAGAGTATGAAGCAAAACAGAGAAGGAGATAAGTGGTACAGAAACAGAGTGGATGCAGTCGCAGAGAGTTATAGAGAAAAATTAAAAGGTTGGTAGGGATGAGTGGGAATGAGGAGGTCTGGAAGCTTATCCCAGTGGAGAAAAGCAGAAGGGCTCTGGGCGCTGCTCTCAATCTGGCCAACGCAAACAGCTGCGGTGCTAACACAATTAATAGCCGGATGAGTTAGTACCAGACACAAGGCCACCCAAGCCCCCCCCACCCCAAACACACACACACGTACTATATTAGCAACACAATGCACCAGCACACAGGTCACATGTTAAACTCATTCTGTCCTAAAAATGTAGTTATGACTAAATGGTGTACAATATGTTCATACATTGTGTATGATGCATTTGTTTTGTTCCATCCGTTTTTACATTTCTTCATTTGATCCGACCTTTTTTTTTTTTTTTTTTTTTTTTTTTCATCATTTATTGGAATACAGTTTTTAGGAGTGAGCATAAAGGCCCACAATATGTCTGCTGGCTGAATGCACTATATTGCCAAACATATTGACTCACCCATCCAATCAATTTAAATTAGGGGTTCTAATACCTTCCATAGCCACAGGTGTATAAAATCCAGCATATAGGCATGCAGACTGTTTATGGAAGAATGGGTCACGCTCAAGAGCTCAGTGAATTCCTGCATGGTACTGTGGTTGGATGCCACCTGTGCAACAAATTCACTTGAGAAATTCCTAAATATTCCAGTCAACTGGCAGCAACTTAGCCACAATGTGGCCAAGTGATGGAGTAGGGTCACTAGACACTGAGGCACATAGTGCCCAGAGGCTGGCAACTTTCTGCAGAGTCAATCACTCCAGACCTCAAAAGTTCATGTGTCCTTTGGAATACCTCAACAGTGCATAGAGAGCTTCATGGAATGGGTTTCCATGGCGAAGCAGCTGCATCCAAGCCATACCTCACCAAGTGTAATGCAGTGGTACTGGGTGCAATAGTGTAAAGCAACCTTCCACTGGACTCTAGATCAGTGGAGATATGTTCTGTGGAGTGACGAATCGCTCTTCTCCATCTGGCATTCTGATGGATGAGTTTTGGTTTGGCATTTGCTAGGAAAACGGTGCACTGTGCCAATTGTAAAGTGTGATGGAGGGGGGATTATGATGTGTTTTTTTTCCAGGAGCTGGGCTTGGCCCCTAAGTGATCAGCTCCACAGGATAGGACACTCGTTGTCCTTTGACCCTCACAGTAGGCAAGCAAAAACTAAAAAAATAAAACCCTAGCCCTTTTAGCAGGGAAAAAAGAAAGACTAAATATCAGTGAGTGGCAGAAGGGATCCCCTCCCATTAAGGACAGCTAGAATAGCTGCTGAAACCTGGATTGCATTTTGTTTGTTGATTATCTGGTGGTAAGTGTTTTGGTTCTACTGGCATATTCTAATCTACTGCCGTATTTCTGCCTTGTGTTGCAACTTGCATCCATTTTGAAGCAAGGATAAGTATCTGGCATCTTTGCATCTGTGTCTCCGTAATTAAATTAAAGGAAAGGTTTTGCGTACCTTGTGATTTAATAGAGAGACACTTACAAAATCAATACTACCCTAAAGAGAGGATTCATGGTCAGCTGTTATCAACCTGCATAATTCATTAACCGTTCTTCTTAAAACCCACTTCTGCCATTCACTGATGTTTTCTAATTTGAGGTTTGTCTAAGGAACAGAATCTGAGCACAAAAGAGCACACTTGTGATCATTTGAGTGTTGACATGTTTGTGCAAAATAATTGGTTATAACGTTGTCTTTAATTATACAGTTGTAAACTATTTCCTTTGATATAAGCCTGGACTAAATTTGGTAATAAGAATTCAGCCTGAGAACATGGACACTAACACACACTAAATATGAAAGCTAATTTTCATCTTCACTTTTGAAGTACCTCCACTTATGCTCCACAGTCTTTAGACTTTTGTTTGGAGTTCTTGACTTAATTCTCTCAACTTTTCTATTCAATTTTATGTGTGCACACAGCCCTGGTGTTTCACACCCTTTTATGGGAAAATGCTGGGCATTTACTTTGCTAATCTTGATTAACTGTCACTGGCTGTCAACTTGGGAAAAGAATGGGATCCTTGATTATAAGAGCAATACTGAAAAAGCCTGCTGCTTAAGAATGTCCTTATGAATCCTTCATAATCTTTTCTGAGGCCTCTCTAAAGAAATTTAAGAAAATACCATAACGATATTGGTGAAAAGGGACCAGTGTTCTTATCAACTTATGCTTATTAACACAGGTTGTTTCGCTCTGGACATGAAGGAAATCAACATCCTTATTGTCAGGATCCCTTATATTCACAGGTAGACAAACATGAATGAATTCTAATAATCTGACTATCGTTAGAATCCCTGGACTGCGGTCCTCAGCTCCTCAGCTAGAAAACCAATATTGTATTTTTTTTTTCTTTTTTTTTTTTTTTTTTTTTACAAACCATGAATATGTGCCTCTTTTCTTCAACCTGAAAGGTCTTCCTTCAAGGCAGACCAGTGTGCCATGCCTGCTGCTTTGTGTGTGTACTGCATGTGTAACACTGCAGATCTGTGTGTGTCCTGGATGCCAGAGCACTAGATGGAATCTATTGTTGTCCTCTGCTTTTTCTATCAGGAATATAATGCTCCCACAAAGGCTGATGAACAACATTTCAAAGATGAAGGTATGTAGACATTTACACATAGCACATGGGCGTCGCTGAGGGCCAGCATACTTTTCATTTCTTTTTGCAATACAAGAAAGTGTCCAGTGGCTGTCCTGAAAATTGAATTAGTCCTTGAAAGAGGCAGTTGTAGATGAATGCCTCAGTGTGGCCTTTTAGTGCAGCTTTTACATTATATATGCATAGAGACTGTGTCCTGTTCTCAGTAAAGAGTAGCTGTGGATAGGCTGTATGAAAGCACTGTCCCTGACCTCAGCCTCCAGGTGTCTGGGAGAAAGTAGATAAATATTTTAGCCTGGGGCACACTGTAAGCTCACATGGTAGGGCTACGCGTCATGTACAGTGGCTGAGCCCTTGAGGCCACAGATTTGATTCTGACTGGCCCTTTGTTGTTGCGTCTCTTCCCCACTATCCTGTCTACCTCAAAATATCAAATCATCAAATTCTACCAAAAATTCCAAAAATATACTTTCAATTTATATAAAAATAAATATAAATATGTTTGATGTATATTTTCCTCCCATCTTGACACCACTGACAAGCTATGGAGTAAAACTAGGCCTGGGTACAAGCTGGGACACTCTCTGGCACCAGATAGTGTGTGTGCTGCTGACCATCCAACCCACTTGGCTTGGCACTGGTTTGAGCCCAGACCAGACCTCTTCCTCTGGCAGGAGGAAGAGGCAGGCTGCGGTGTACTCAGCTGGTTGAATGCATGTGCACACACATGCAGAAACACACATACACAAAACTGGAATCAAAAGAGCTCCAGTGCACATAAACACTCAAACTTGCCCTATTTCTTAACCAGTAACCCTTATTAACCTGCCTGTCACCACCTACATACTGGGAAAGGCAGTGAAAGAGAATTAAAAAAGCGCTCTGAGCCCCCACAGGCCAAGGGCAGACCAGAACCCCTTGGAGTGACAAGAGCTTGTTGCTACAAGTGAGGATGACTATATTCACAGAGTGTAGCCATCACAAAGGTCAGTCAAATAGAAAAAAAAATATCCCTGAAAACTGTTCTTGACCCTGTTCTTTCAGCTTAAAGCTTTAGACCTGGCTGAACATAGATTGTGAGTGTAGATACTGGATGTGCAGGAGACGATAAGAGAGGCATGTGAAGAATCAGGTTAGCTCAGAACGCTGCAGCAATTATGTTCACTTTGATGTTCAAGGGAATAGCATATACATGAATAAGGCCATGAAAGTAGAATACATCAGTTCTTCTATGTAAATCCAAAAAGGCAGCTCTGCTTCAAGAGCTTCAAGACTGTATGTTCTATGAGACAAATATGCCAATACTACTGGCATTGTTTTTATCTAGCAAAGTTCTAGAAACAAAAAAAATCTTCACACTGTCAATTCTTCTCCCCTACATTCCCCCAAAGTTTAAAATTAATAGCTTTTGCTATTCACTTAGTCGGCACACTAAGTGGAACAGCAGTCTAGTGCACAGTATCAATTTTTATTTACCGTTACAAATTGTTATGTGAAGAAACAAACACTTTTGCCATGAAAGTGAAATGCTGGAAGCCAAAAAAAAAAAAGAAAAAAGAAACACTTCATCTGCGCTACAATTTAATTTATCTTTAACCATGGCCATTTCCTCGTGTGAGCTTAATCAGTACTGCACATTTGCAATATAGATGAGAAGAAAGCAATATGGCTCACTCCTTGATTTGCTATGCAATAACTGTTAATTATTAGTTTACCATTTCTTGGTAATGGAGCCCAAAATGGCATTTTACTTGCCTCAAACAGTTGGGCAATCCTTATTTTTAAGCCCCCTCGCACTCTAATCTCAGATACATGACAGTATGTTTTAGGGTTTTTTTTGCATTGCATTCTCTTTTTATAAATGAGCTTGGTCTCTCAGAACAAAAACAGCCTTTGGTTGTTTATTTTCATGGTAACTTTTTTTAACTGAAATCACTGAAGATACATTTTTCCAAAATTAAGTCAGCTCTATACTTAATACAATTTTAAAAAACAATTATCAAATTGTTTAAAAGAGCTAGACCTTTTTTGTTTTGAATCTCCAGTTCCTATCATATTTGGTTGTTTGCAGTCTCTTGGTTTTTAAAATCAATGTGAGTGGATATTGGGGCTAGTTGTGAAAACAATTTCATACTGGCCTTAATTTAAGTTTACCTGTGGTAGAAGTGAACCATATGGGTCATGGGGGATAAAGCTTAAAGTAATATCTATCTATTCAAATGCATGCCAGTGGAATAGATTAGCCCCACTTGAAATTAGATGCGTATGAATGCATAAAGGTGTGCATTGCTTGCTATCTGAATGAACAATTGCCTGCATGTGTGTTGCAGGCTGAGGTGGTACCAGGTGAGGTGGCAACCCCCACACACACTCAAACACACACAGAGGCCTTTCGGATGCTGGATTGGTACCAGAATAACTGTCAAAGCCGCACCAGAGATGTACCCAGTCATCCAATGTCAAATGCCCTGGTCACCCACCTGCACTACTAAACAGTGCAAGGCCCCCCACCCCACTCACATACACACACACAGGGTGGACCCAACCAGCAGTGTACCATGCTCAAACAAGAACTCAGCCAACCAAACATTCACACTGTTCAGAAAAGAGAACAAAACAGTTGACAAATGTAGGGCTGTGTCTGCCTGCCACACAGCATGTTAGACCTTGCTCTGGATCAAATATGACACAGGTGGCACAGCAGTGTGGCAAGTAACAGAAAGCTCTACAATTCAGTAGCTGCTGCCACACATTTAATAAGGTACAGTGCCTGTGGTGGGTTTTGTGTATGTTGCACTTAGTGTGTGTGAAGGGCATTCAGCTGGGACCAGATGCTACCTGGGTCTGGCTGGTTAAAGTGGTCACCACCGTAGCAAGGGGATGAGAGCAGGTGAAAGCTGTGGCTCCTGTGCTGTAAATTGCTGCTGTGTTGATTTAGAGCTGCAGGACTATCAGTGATTCTGCAGTCTGACAATTTCACTGACTTCTAAGATAAAACATCTGCATATAGAACCTGAAGCTAGTGTGTCATCATTGAAGACCTAATAGCAACTAATATGAAAAGTAGCGCCTTACTTCTGACAGAGCTGATTGAACAGGATTTTGGGATTGACTGGGCCTTTTCCTGGTTCTTTCATGCTCTGGAGGAAGAGAAACATGGCCGCAGTCAGAGGCTCCGGACTGGGCAGCGTTACAGTCAATGGACTCTGGAATATGAAAAAAATACAAACAAGAAATGTATTCTCAAACTTAACAACAGGTTCTAACTATTTATTTAATACAGACTGATGTACAATAAGAACAAATTCACTTGTAATTGATTTTATTTTCAAGTAATCATAAAACATATTAGTCCACTGTCACTGATGCATGAACGCAAATAATACAACAGGGAATACCAGCTAAGACATACAAAATTAAAGTAATTGTGCTTGTGCCAATAGGCAATCAAACTGTATACATGATTGTACAATTCATGGGATGCTTTCCTACGCCACAACTGAAAGGCTTGTAACTAACATCAGCAAGAAGGTTGCTATGGAGCTATGAGGGGTTGAGCAGAACTAAATGTTTTAATATTCTTCAATACAGTGGCTAATTGTAAGTGTTACATTTAAACACTAAAAATACTAGAAATGTTTGCCTGAGACTAATCTGCAATTGTTCGGCTATAGAAAAGCAGATAAGATGGAGAGCAAACTGTACCACATTAGTTTCGACAGCAGGGCTGATCCTCAGTTTAAACCCTTTGTCCTTCACTTCCTGGATGAGGTCGATGAGCATGTGTGTCTGAGACAGGTTCTGTGGGCAGAACAAGACTGCTTTTAGGACTGCTTTTGCATTACAAATTAAAACTGCCCATGCCTTAAAAGGCACTAGTAAGGGTATGAACAAACATTAGGCAGTTGAATGTTATTCAGAAAGTCATTGGATCTTTAAATTATTAATATGCATTAATCTGACTATGCACCAGAGTCCTGCATTGGGCTGTGTACCTGCAGGTAAAAAGAAAGTGATTGGGAATTTTTGGGTTTGGTTGGTAAAATAAAGAGCACAGGGGGATTGCGGGTTCCCCATGATGAAAATTAAAATTAAGTAAAGAAATATATATCCGATCATTCAATTTAATGTTTTTAATCATCTGATATCTGCACTCGCCCTGGCCTGGCACTACATCAATCTGAGGTCAACTCTGCAGATCACGTTAGTAGGTAGTGTTTGTGGCGGCATACTGAAAACCGCAAAGGCTGATTAGGTGAAGGTGGAAATATCAAGAATTCTTGCACAAAATTCTTGTTCAAGAGTAAAATCCATGGAATATGAGGGCCGCTTAGATCACATGTTACAGTCTGGTTCAGTAGAGATATACTCCTCAATATTACTATTAGACCAAAACTACTAATTTCAATTGAGCGCTATTTCCCAATTTACCTTAATCTTAAAGTGTACTGTAAATGACCTTCCCACAATTCTGTGTATATTATATAGTTGGTTTATATTAAAGTTTGTTTATTTTTAAGGTTATTCAACAAGTTCAGTTGCTTTTACTTGTAAAAAGTTGCTCCCATTGACACTGGCTGCTTTGATTTTGAAAAGGTCCCAATGGGAAATGACATTTAATGAGTGGAATTGCAATCCATAACAAATGCTTTGTAACAAATGGATCATAACTAATAAATTTAGTTTTAAGAAAAGACTTGTATATTACCAGGCTGATAGGGTACAAGGTATGTGGAAGTTGATTTTGTTCTGTGAATTTTTGTGTCTTAAGGTGGATTACAAAAAAATGTGGCTGCAGTAGGAAAATAAAACATCAGTCAAGAGTTGCCGATCATTCAGACGAGGTTGCTACATGTCGGCTATTTCACTTGTATGAAATTGCCTAAAAACTATAAGAATAATTAAACAGCACTTGAATATTGCATACAGATATTATAGCATGCATTTTCAGGTTGGGCAGCAGATTTAGTGTTGGTGGGTTGAGTTGGATAACGTAACTAATAGGCAATATGTGACAGGCAGAGCAGGTCCAGTATTACACGTCGTAGTGTCACGGCAGGGCTAGTTCTTGAAAGTCAGACCCGTGCAGGACTCCTTTTGCGGACAGGGAAAGGAAACAACAAAAAAGTTATGATCCTGGATATTAAAAGTGTATTCACACTAAGCTTGTGGCAATCCAATGTGGTCAATTAAAATGCCCTTGTAAAATGTTATCTCCATTGTAGCAGGATTTTGAAAACTTGTGGTGAGTTCATTATTCTGAAAGAGGCTTTCGAATCTATCTATGATCCCTGAGTTTGAAATGTAGAGAAGATCCTTGGTGAAGAGATAGCCTGAAGCAGTCATTGTCCCTTCATGTTAGTGAAAACATCTTTTTCTTCCCATTCAAGAGATATTTGTTTTGTCACATTCTGGCAATGAAGACAGTTGCTATGGAAAACACACAATGGAGCTGGCATTGTGAAGGCAGACACAGCTCATCCTCTGACAATTATGTGTTTTCACCAAAAAGATTGCAATTTTCAAGGAGACAATACAAACAGACAGGGATAGGGGAGGGAAAAGCATGTAAAGCGCGCTCACTCAAATTTCAATCAAGGAGGAAGGCCCTGAGGGTGATTAACAAAATGGCAAAAAATACAGCCTCATTGTTGAAGAGGCATGTTGGTGCAGTCACCATGACACAACCAGAGACAGACTGGGGAGGCTCTATAGCCTTGTTGTATGGTGAACGTGCACTGCACCAACTGAGTGCCACTCGTGTTTGGGAGGGTGAATGTGTCCAAGCCAGCACTGCATTTACTGCTGCATTGAATATACTTCAAACTGACCTCAGGGCCAAGTCTGTTTACACTCACATTCATTGTGAGAGTGTTATCTTGTTTACTATAGGCCGGACTCCTCCTCCGTAGCACTTGAGGAGTGTTGCCACATTGTAAATGCAAACATATTCATATTGTCGTGCTACAATCGTAATCCTGTTGGCTAAGGCTATCATAGGGTCTCTTGACATAATGCTTCAGATTTATAATAGTACCTTTTGTCATGATTACTTCTGCCATTTCTTAGTATAATATCAATGCACTAAATTCATAATGATTGGTAAAATGCTCAGTTTCACACAAACAGAGACACATAAACAGAAAATAGCCATGTTTGAGACAATTCACAAGTACACCAACCTGCATGACAGCATTGAAGAAGCAGGTGTTACCGAGGTTATTTATGCCTTTGACAGGGACCAAGGTGCTGTTGATGGCAGGACTCTTGCCTTTGGGCGAGTCTGTATAATCTGATGGTTCCTCTTGCAGCTTGATGATCTTCGGTGATGCTCCTGGAAAGCAGGAAAAACAAAACGCATCAGTGATCCACAGATGAAGAATCTCAAAAAGAACTGCTTTTGGTGAAATGACTACAGAAATATACAAGTCTGGAAATAACAGATTCATAATGGGGATATGATGTGTGTGGGAGTTATTTTAAATTGATAAAATATTCTAATCTGGAATGGGCTTTCAATTTAAGAGCAATTTCAGGTTATAGTGGCTTGTCAGTGAAGCTGAACAACAGGGCTGAGATGGGGGCCAAGTTGAGAATTGGATTGAGTTTGAGGGTAGGAGTCCAGCTCCCTTAAAATTAGATTGCGGCAGGATACAGAAAAAATTGGGCTTAGCCTTGAAGTGGGACTGGGGCTGGGAGTAGGTTGCTGGGATGGCAGCTGGAAGGAAAGCTGGGTCATTTGGGAAAGCAGATGACAGCTGTAGAAGTTTCCGCTGGTTAGTGAGGGAGGGGTGGGGGCTGGGGTTAGGGAGATGGCTCTACAGAGCCAGCTGTTACTCTTGATCACCAATGAAAACTAACCTTCCACAGAAACTCAGAAACAGATGGTCAGAATCTGACAATGACATACAGATACTCTGCTGGGGACAGACAAGTGTGGGTAGTGTAACTGTGTGAGCTGATGGCATGCCAGCAGCTGAGAAAAAGCCGACATCATGACTGTTATTGGTGATAATTGACCAATAACCAAATCACGTATGTGGTTACAGATTTGCTAACTAGTAAGTAGCCATGAAAATGTAGTTAACAATAGTACAGGGTTTAAGATGGACAAAGTATGCTGCGTGAAGAGGAATGATGTGTATTCAGCCAAAAGCATTATCTCTTTGCAAGTTTAAAAATAGGTTATCAACAGGGTCACCATTAATTGCATACACTATGGTTGTCTGCCACATTTCAAGCTACTGTATATATTTTACCACTATTCCTAATATAAAGCTATGTCATTTTGTGTTGCCATTGCTTTAGCACAGTGTCTATCACCCTATCAGTCAGTCAATTCTCCAGATCCTACCTCCTCCTCCTCCTCGAGACAAGCGAGCGTATTCACACACTTACATGCGTACTGAATTTACTGAGTATACTTTTTACATCCCACTTTTTATCTACTTCAAACACTGTCAGTATGACAGAGATGCTAACCATCCATACCAGTCCAGCCCTCACATGATCTCTAAGTTTTTGTGTGTTTGCAATGAAACAAATGCGAGCAACCTGTGGCCAGTATGACGTGATCCAGTGATTATGACTATGATTATGACTTTGAGAGACAAGAAGTTATATAAGCATATAGCAGTGGTTTATGTGCAAAAAATGTATGGATGTTTTCATTAGCTTTTCTGCCACTGAGCCAAAGTAGTTATTTATTATAAAGTCTCTGCATATAGAGACTTCAGTTCTTGGTGGACGCATTTTCAGTTAAAAGTCAAGTCCTTATGTTGCCTTTGTACAGCAGGGAGAAAAAATCCACATGATCACTGCCACAAGAGCTCACTTACTGTAGTTCAAGTACAACTTAAACAACAATCCCTAACAATGCAATGGAATCCAATACAACAACTTTGAATGTCACCATATTAGTTTCAGTTTAGATTTTTGTTTCTAAATCAGACTTAATGTTATAAAGATAATTTCAAGGGTTCAGTTAGGTAACAGTAATTTAAGAATGACTGTACTTTAATGCTTTCATTGAATTATAACTAGACTTCTCACTGCTTCCTATGTAAAATGTGTATTTGCAGTTGGGAGAGATGGCTATGTGTGAACACACTGTAACACTACATTCAGAAAGAATAAAGAACTGGAGGTGGTGCTAATGGATTTAAAGTTAAGGGAGTGAGAAGAGTGAGGCAAAGAATGGAAGAAAAGTTAGAAGGTGCTGATTAAGGAAGAGAGGTGCAATGTGATATTGGAGAAGTTTGTCTGATCTGAAAAATCCCTGGCATTTTGCATCAGCAGAATATCATGAGCTCCATAGTGAATGATAAGCTCGGTATAGAAATGCATGGTCCCTACACATGTAGTTACTTACTGGTATAGAGATGTCATCAGAAATGAACAACTTAGAAAAGGCTGTCAAACACAGGATCGCTGCAGTTCTAATTAAAAATGTCTGTGTTTTTAAACTACTCATTATTTTATACAGTTTAAAAGTGCTATTGTTTTATTAACATTAATATCTAGGGCTATTCAAATTTATTGCAAAGACATCACCTGTATCTTTGCTGGAATCCAATAACAAGGCATTTTACTGCAAAATGTGAAGCTCTTACAGGGAATGATGGTTGTACATCATTAAGGCACACATGCTGTAGTGAAAACGACTAAATGCTGGAAAAAAAAAAAAAAAAAAGAGTTTGGTCCATGAGCACTTCACCAATAGAAGCCAGACATGAGAGCCAGGTTGCAGCGAGGTCACTGCCCTGTACCCGCTTATGTCCAGAATAATAAATTCAATTGAAGAGTAAACCATCATGATCATCATATTAACCTGCACCTTTACTCTCACCGTTCCTCTCCTCAGCATATAATGGCCTTGCCCTTGAATATATTCAATTCATAGAACCACTCCTTGTACACAACACAATTATTGAAAAAGCTATTCAACCTACAGCGGTGGTAACTCCAGTGCTCGCCCCTACCCTGCAAGCTTTTCCTCTTCAACGCCAAGGACACTATGGCAGTGTCCTGGTCACAGTTGCTTCATTGATTGATTGATTGATTGATTGATTGTGTAGTGGGAGGGGGAGGGAAGGGGGGGGGGGGATATTCAGTAGTTTAAACACACCACGATTTTAATTGGAACTGCAGTGATCCTGTGTTTGACAACCTTATCTAAGTCACAGTAACATGAACATAATTGCTAATAGAGTTCATGGTCTCTTTTTCTAGGCTGTACCAACTGTATTACTTTATCTGATTTCCAAGCATTTTAGGCTTTTCTTGTAGTTTTGGGACCAAGAAGGGAGGAGGTTCAGCTTGTTGGGACGACACACTTTCATGTCGCTCCACCCAGTGGTGCTAAATGCATCTGGCCCTCTGAGCTGGCAACATCTGGAGGCCTATTTCCATCTTCAATATGCAGCCATAAGGGAGCTCCCATATGTCAACACACAATGCATGGAAAACAAGTGGAGAGGGAGAAAGATTGCAGCCCTGATCTGGAAAACAAATTGTTCATTTCTGGATTTGGTGTGGGACTAAGAGGGTGTGAAGAGATGTGTTTACGCAAGTGTGAACAACTGAGCAAAAGAGAAAGTAATTGAGAGAAGGAAGGAGTGTGTAAATGTGTGTGTCTTTGTGTGGTGTTTCTTGAGAGGATTTAACAGACTTGATGCAACTTGAGTGTAAGGGCTGCGACTGGCATTTCAGCTAAGAGGGAGCAGAGGAATGAGGAAGCTAACTGGGCGGAATGGGGATGCCGATGGACACACTCTGCATCTGGGACCATCACCCAAGGTAAACAATGTTCAGGGAGCCATCTGGTTGAGAGCGGGGAGAGGGGGGCAGAATGAGGCAGTGGGAACGGAGGGAGGCAGTGGGTGGAGGGAAGGGTTGCAACGAGCACAAGCATATGGAAAAGCAGATTTTTCCTCTCCCTGCAGCAGTCAGCGAAGGCAAATGTCAGCATGCGCTGCGTCCACGCTTGACTGTGCCGCACTCGGCACCACCACCTGGCCCTCCTTGCTCAGCCACCGAGTATGGGCAGAAGTGACACTGTGGAGCCTTTCCCCAGGGTAGAGAAGAGCATCACGGTGCTCGGGATTGTCCACATGCACGCATATACACCAACACCTCCTGCACTCCCTGCTCTTTTTCACACAAGAGATACACAAAGAAACATAGCCCTTGTTTACTTTTAAAGAGAATACTTTGCAAAAAAAAAGACCTTAACTGTAATCTTTCAGGAAGCGTAATGCTCTGCTATGCAATGCAAACAGCATTGTCTTGGCATTTTGCTAAGCTGAAGCAAAGTCAACACCAGTCCTGTTGCAAAAACAATAAAGCCACATAACAATGCCAACAAGGTTTGTTTGTTTACAAGTTTTGGATCTTAAATTTCCAATTTACAAGATTTTAAATCACATTTGTTAGCGTCACAGACAGTTTTATAAGAAAATAAAGAGACTATAAACATATTTTCAAAAGGGGTTATTTTTAAGTAGATTTTTCATTGTCACCCTAATCTGGTTCACAGTTGGGCTGAGAAATAGTCAAATCGTATGGCCAGTGGGCTTCATGCCTCCATTTCACTCACAGTGCAGCAGTGTGGAGGTTCAAGGCCAGCTCCCTTCATGCAGAGCAGGCAGTCAAGAGGAAGGCCAGGCAACACCAAATGTCTTATTAATTCAATAATTTGTTGTGACTGCAGGGCACGAAAAGCCTGTTTCCTTGCCATCTGAGGCCAAGAGAACCCAGTGCCATGTTACTTGCAGACACACACACACAAACACACAGCTTTTGCTGCTCAATATTTGGCCTACTTTCATGTGCGGTGGTGGGAATAAAGACAGGTTCACCCTTGATTACCTCCATGAAAGCACCACCAGGGGACAAGCATCTTGCTGGCAACTGACTTGGCTGAACTAATCTTGACAATTAACCGAATACTGCAGCTATCAAAAGCAACAACCAGAGGTAGGAAATTAGGTATATATAGGTACTGTAATCATCATACAACAATATATCTTATATCTAAGGCCTCTCAGAGGAGGAAATTGAAATATTCATCTCAAGAAATTGAGGCAAAAGCAAACTGGACAAAGAACTGTTTCCTAAAAGTATTAGAAGTGCCGACATGGATTTTTAATCAGTCAAATAAGCTGTAAATTTATATATGTCATATTTCGTTTAAAAACTTTCAGAAAAGAAGATTTGGGAAAAGCAAATACAAGACAACAATTTGGACACAGCTTCTCATTAATGGGATTTCTTTTCTTTTTTTTTTTTTTTCTACATTGCAGATTCATTCTAAAAAATCTGAATGATGATCTGAATGATAAAAAGATGTATGAAATTATGTAGTAAACAAAAGAAGTGTTAAAGAAACAAAATATGTTCTATTTTAGATTCTTCAAAGAAGCCACCTTTTGCTTCGGTGCTCAAACACATTCAGAAGAAAAGAAATTCCACAAATTAATTTGACAAGTTCCCCGTTACCTGAAAATCATTCCAGGTGAAACCCTATGTTAGCTGGCTGGGAGAACATTAGAATTGTGCAAAAGCTGTGATAAAAAAAAAGGTGGCTACTTCTTACAATCTAAAATATAAAACATATTTTATTCTGTTTAACACTTTTTGCCTACATAATTCCGTATGTCCCATCGTCTCCCATCTTAGTCCAAAATATTTAGAACACTAAATATTAACTAAAGATATTGATGATGAAGTGTTGTTTTACAAGTTCAGTGAAGTACAACTAGTTTGTGTGTGTTGTGTTGCTTATTATTTGTGTGTGAAGGTAAACATGTAGATGAGCATGGACGTGTGTGTGTATGAAAGAGAAACACAGACAAAGAAAAGGAAAATCACACTTGTCAAATTTTTGCAACTTGACTATGTAGCTGCTTCATTGTTGCAGCTGTATGCCTGTCTATAACGACATGTCATTGTGATTGTGTTTTGGGAATAAGGAAAGTCTGAAAAAATATATATTCTACAAGTCTGAGAGGAAGATGAAGTACAACATGTTCAGGACCAGATTTTATACAATTCTTGTGCTCAGTGGTGTGTGGACAGCAATAAAAAATGATGAAATGCCTAACATTGTCTTATAAAAGAGTGTTTGTGTAGGTATGGCCTGATTTTAATTATTCTGGGATTACAAAGGGTGCATTCCCTTTTCAAGTCATTTGGAGGAATTGCATGAATATTTTTGATATATATATTTAAAGTTTACATACTAAAAGTAAGGCTAAGAAAGCACATATAATTTTATTTGCCAAATGCCAAAGCTATACCACACATGAATTTTGCTTTAATTATTAATCTATATCCAACATATATATTTGTATAATAGACCGGACCCCTTGTTAAATATAGTTAGATATATATTTGGTTTCTAAATGTTTGCTCAATAAAAAAATGTCAGGAATCCATGAAGATGAGACATTTAAACGAAAAAAGAAAGCAAAAAGTATGGAAATAAAATGCAACATTAAGATAACAATGACTATGATAAAACAAGCAGGAATTGATGGATTCCAATGAGAAACAAGCTCTGATGTCTATTCAGAACCAACAATTTAATTTGCTCCACAAAGACTCCCCAGCTGTGTTACTTGCTGGAGTCTAGCTCCCTG
The DNA here is from genome assembly GCA_028566105.1 of Hypoplectrus providencianus. Classification (NCBI taxonomy): domain Eukaryota; kingdom Metazoa; phylum Chordata; class Actinopteri; order Perciformes; family Serranidae; genus Hypoplectrus; species Hypoplectrus providencianus. The sequence continues at coordinate 4,654,928 of JAOWBC010001592.1, forward strand.
AGGTCAATTCGCTTTTTACTGGGACTCTGGTACTTGAGCTGAAAGCCTTGATGGTGAGAGAGCACAGTTAATCGACTTTCTTTCTACCCTGAGCTGCTGTTGTACAAAATTATTATAGATTCTGAAAAAAAATCCTTGCTTTGGCTCTTTTGTGCTTGGGGTCTATAGGAAAAACAGTACAACAGCGGCTTCATCTGAAAACATGGCCTTCATACTGAAATGCAATTTCACAAGGTCCTCAACAGACAACCACCGCCTATTTTGCTGCAACAATGGCTGCCCGCTTCTATACCCATTTTGGCAACCGGTGTGGAACAATTGGGTGGCAGGAAAGGTGACAGGTAATTTAAAGAGGCAAAGGGGAAAGCTGAATGCAACGACTGTCCACCTCAGCAGATTGTTTCCTGCCAACATGGACCCCTGCTTAGCACCATGTCCACACATATTAGGGCATACGAAATACATGCAAAATGTTTATCCAGTCCTCTTTGCTTATGTGAATCTAAATGAGTAGTAACATAGATATAGAACTTGAAAGAATGTGTTTCTCATTGTCCAGGTATGTGACAGAGACAGAGGGTATGTACAGCTTCATAAATTAAAAATTCAAGCACTTTTTCAAAGCTTTCAATGGAACTAATTTTCAGACTCTAGAAGCACTAATCATAACGCTGAAATTAATTTATATACAGTTGAGAAAGATAAAGTACAGAACTCCTTTATACTCACAGTGATAAATGTTTTATACTGTTTATTTTACTAGACACTGATATGAACATCTAATGAAATTATTCTTGTCAATGTGGCTCAAGTCCACTTTTTCAGCTGTGAGACACCAGGAGACAATCACAAATTGCATAATTATCATTAAAATTTCACCAGCTGTTAATACACCAAACACAAATATGACAACACAATTGATTCATTTCAATAATAAATTCTGGGTTTTGCATGAGTAGTTACTGAAGTTAAAACAGCAGCTTGTTGACACCATAATCTAACTTCATTCAAACGCATTTCTCACATTGAAAATATATCAGTTAAATTGAAGTGTTTTCGACACATCCAATACTTTGAATGAGCCCTGAAGAGATGGGTACTGAAAACTAGAAATATGTACCTTTTTCAATGATTGGTCCTGAACATCTGATTTCTAAATTCTTCTTGTTAATTACTTGTTCTCTGTGAGATCCTGTTTGTCGCCAAAACTCTGTGTGCCTGTGTGTAGACAGTAACACAAACTATATGGGCCATCTAAAAACGCATTTTACTCAAAGAATCGGCCTCCTCAGTCCTCAGGTATTTCATGTACTTGGCAAATACAAGTTATTCAGATCTGTTCCAGGGAGAGCTTTTGCTCTCTGCAAAGAAGACAATATGCCATGACAACTTTTGTAAATGTAATTTTTACTGAAACATTAAACAATTTGACATGGCCAACATGCATAGTATTTGCTTAACTTGAACATTATTTTTAACATTCTGCGTATGTGTGTCTGTGACTGTTTATGTGTGTCCATGGAGAGTTAGTGCGCTCCAGCTGTTATGATCCAGTGGCTCTGACTTGTTGAGGACCCTGGCTCCCACTAGTGTAGCACACAGGCCCAGAGGTGGTGAGACATACAGCGGCAGAGGAGGAAGCAAGGAACAGAAACAGATAGTGATGGAAAGACAAAGAACGACAGAGCAGTGGCTGAACCCCACGCAGCTGCTCTTGTTCTTCAGGGAACCCAGCCGGGAAGCATCGCTCAAGCGCCTAATTCCGCTAATGTGTGCAGTCATGCAGTGTGCAGGGTGGGGGTGAGGATGAGCGCGGGGGATTACTGCAGCATCAATCCCGTAACTAGGAAGCTGTGGTGGAGAGAATGATAGAGGACCAGTCTGACTGGGTCAGAGCGGCTGGCCTTTGGCTATTCGGGTAAGCTGAGGTGATCAGTAAGACCGAAAGTGGTGATGCCGACCACCCTGATCAGCTACAGTCAGTTTAGAGGCCTCAGACCATGCTAGCAAAAGTAGGAGAGGTACAAGGTGGCAGGAACAGAAGGTGTATGAGTGTGTTAGTGTGGAAAGGGGATGGGAGGGAGAATATGGGTGACTGACTGGGCAAGGAGGGCTCAGGTGGCCTGAGTAAGGTGAGAGGACATAAGACTGAAAGAAGGCAGTCAGGCTGTCGCATATCAGGATGACTGAACTCAAGTGTGTTTGAAAAAATCATTATGTACATATTATGGGCAAAATATGTGTTTCCTTTCCTTCTTACTGCCAGTTTCCCTGCTTCTCAGTGTCAGATATTGGTATATCCTAATATTATGATCACACGCATGGAAAAGGCTTTGCATGCTCTAAACAGCTCAATAAATTAAAGTCAGAGCAGTTGCATCTTTGGGGAAATACAACAACTACTACTATTACTACTACTACTACTACTACTACTACTACTACTACTAC
>JAOWBC010001592.1:4675424-4686976 GCA_028566105.1 Hypoplectrus providencianus
TTATTATTATTATTATTATTATTATTATTACTACTACTACTGCAAAATGCTCCGAACAAAACACATATCAAATTCGGTTTAAGAAGTATACATTTTTGCAGTTAAAAGAAATGTCGAAGCAAGAAAAAACATATCTTTTTTTTTTTTTTTTTTTTTTTTTTTAATTCACATATTTGCTCAGATAATAAGCTTGACTTCATCTCGAATATCTGGCCTCTCTCAAACACACAGGCCAGTCAAGGTTACGTGTCTTTAAATGTGCTCTTTGCCATTATAGTTGTTTTGCTCACACTTTTATTTTGCAGAAACACGCCGCAGAGCCAAGTGGGTCACTAACCTCCATCATACAGGGAAAATGCAGTCTGGGGGAAACAGCTCCTTATATTCACCAAGAAGGGCAAAAGTTGTGACTTTCTTTGAAACCTGTGATTTTCTGACACTTTGTGCATGTGCTTTTTGGTGGCTAAATCCCAATTAGGGTCGGCTGACACGCTGCTCTATTCATGCACGGCCCCGGCTGCATACATTTGCCTAGGAATGAACTCCTCAAATAGATCTCCTGCTAAATGCGTCGGACAGCAGAGAGAATCGGCCTGACTGACACGTTCTTTCTGAGGCGCTCGAGTGAGAAAAGGTATGAATTTATAAGGTACACCGAAACATATCAATTCACGCAACTTCACACGCTTTTTTATCCGCGTCTCCTCAAGCGAGACAAAGTGAGTTTAAGTCAGGGAAATGCGGCCTGAAGGAAGAAGAAAAAACTTTGTAGAGACTTTGAATACCGAAATGGTGCAGCCCACTTCTGGAGGAATAAAAAGAGAGGGAGAGAGTGAGGAGGCACTTTGAATGAAATCACGCATGAACTGCGTTGAATCAGGTGCCGTTTATTCGGCTCCTCTCTAATGCGATTTTGAATATTAGTCTGGCTTAAAATCCCAATCATGTCATCTGGTGGGAGTCCCATACAAGCATCATTACTATTCAAACGCGTCGCTAATGTCCCACCCGCACCCAGGCAGCTGGTCTGTCCTGGGTGCAGCCTGCGTCTTTCCCCAGGTTTCTCACAAAGTAAAACCTTGAAAATAAAAGATAAAAAATAATAAAAGAAAGGAATGAGATGAACAGGCCCGCTCAAAGCCTTTCTCCTCGTTTCAGAGAGATCTGAAAGGAATAGTAATACGATTCTTTTTCCCAAGAGTTCAACCTGTCCGCAGAACCAAAAAAGCATCAGGATTTAAGCTTTCTTTCTTCTTCTTTCCCCCCCCCCCCTCTTAAAATTAAAATAAGTGTGACCAAATAAATGTGAGAGGTGCCGAAGGTGTGGGCTTACATGTGGAGAAATAAATGGATTAGAGTGATTTCTAAGACGTGGGAATCTGTGAGAAATAGGCCACATTGCTAAGTGGGACAATGATTGGGCTCTCTGCTGAATAGACCCCAAACAAAGTTTATGGGTCGACATAAAAAATGTGTTTTCTTCCGAGCTCAGAGGGGTCTTAAATGGTAGGCCATTGAAACCAGTCCAGGAGAGGTGGTGGTGAACCCTTGGCACCCCTGAAGTATAGTCAAAGCGCATGAATGGAGATCCCTGGTGGGGCATTGCTCTCTGTATTTACCGCGTTGCTTTGCAGACAGGTTGTTCCTTCTATATTCATGGCTCATTAATGGCCAACCAGTGAAACCAGAGCCCCACCGTTTAGACAGTTAAAGTCTAAAAAAAAAGGCTGGCAAGAGGCAGGCAGAGCCGCCCATAAAAACGTCTTTGATTCTTCTCAGGTCGTTATTTACGTTTATTAAAGAGACGCGCAGAAGCGCACTAGCGGAATGCTGTTGATTGACTCCGCAATATTGTCCCAGAATAAAGATCCGACCATGTAATTAATGTGTCTTTTTCTTTTAAAGAAGAAGGAGGAACAATACCGCCGGTCAAGCCATTTAATTTCATTTAATTTTCCATCCCATTTGCTCCCAACACTGTTTTTCCTCTCTGACACCGAGTCTTTGAGAGGAGCGGGGATTCAGCCGGGCGACTTCTTCTTCTCCGCAAACAGAAAGAAAAACGTCTTCGCCTCCCAGAGAATAATTAATTTCACTGTGGTGAAAGTGCGGGGCTTTAAAGCAGCGCAGGGGAGGATGGGAACCAGCCGCAAATGGCGAGGCGTTAATAAATAACCCCTCCGCACAGCCAGGCGCAAACATTGCGCCCATTGATGAGATTGTTCGCGTGTCGTTCAGGCTCTTTGAGTGACTGTGGAGGAGCTCAGGGAGGGGAGAGAGAGAGAGAGAGAGAGAGAGAGAGAGAGAGAGAGAGAGTGAGAGAGAGAGAGAGAGAGAGAGAGAGACTGGATGCCCGCTGAGAGCAGGAGATTAATGTCTATTAGTCCATGTACACCGGTGTTACATGCGGCATAAACTGATGTCAGAGTTAATAATGAATGAAATCACTGATTTGTGTAGATTGTTTCTTTGATGTTTTGTCTTGTTTTATTTATTCTTTATTTTCATTTACTCTTTAAACATATTACATACTGCAAGAAGGTGTAAAACGTCTGTATATTTTTCATATATATATATATTTGTTCTGCACTGATTTTTTTGGTATCACGGGCTGTTTGTCCACAGTGGACAGGTCAGAGGTCAACATGGTCATGGTCTGAATTGATCGCCCACAGGTTCTTGTTCTTCTTCTTTGGTCAGACTCATCTCAGCAGCGTCAAAAGGCTGCAATCACGCTGCAACAAACTGAGACACATGTTGGAGAAGAGCCAAGGAAAAATGTCAAATAACAAGGGAAGTAATCATTAGTCATGTGGTTTGAGAAAAAAAAAAACTGTACATTAAGATATTATAAGTTTTCTTATCAATGAAAAACAAATATCTCCACTTTGGGGATTTTTTTATTTTATTTTATTTTTCCTGGTTAACTATAAACCCTTAAAAAGTCAGCAAGAAGGAAACAGGGTTGGTTTTCTTAGTTCATGAAAAGTTTTGGAGATACAGGGTTTTCAAAGGATGTTTTTTTCCCCCGATATTGCAAATCCAATTCATCAATCAGCCAACCAATCAATGAAATAGTCAGTCAATCAATCAGTCAATCAAGTCAGTTTACAAATTGTTTCAATCGATCATTTAATGGCCAAAAACTTTCGTCATATTCCTTTAGTGACTTTGGCCCTTTGGCATTAACTATCGATTAAAATGACGTATGAAACAACACTAAAAATATTTATGGTCCTCATATTTATGATCGTCCTCCAGCGTCTCAGTAATCTATTAACATACAACTCCTGTCAGGATTTTTGCTATATATGTTATTAATTGTTATATCATTGTTTGTTTCTTTTTTTTTTATTATGGGGGAGCAGCTTTAAACATATGATAAATTAATATTCCAGCACTATTAAATATATGTGAAATAATTTATTATCGCAAACATAAATGATTTGTTATTTGTTCCATTCTATTTTTTTTTTTTCTTGCCTTTGTCTATTGGTGGAGCAGATTAGAGGCCTACGTGTTGAATGAGGAAAACGAGACAGGAAAACCACAAGTGTGTGTGCGTTGGGAAGATGCTGCTGGTTATTTTCTCCCCTCTCTCTCTCTCTCTCTCTCTCTTCCTGCTGCTGGTTGCTTTTCAGTACCTGCCTGATCTCCACCCGGCACACGCCGAGAGTCAATAGAAGTTAACAAGTCCTCTAAACTTTCCTGCTCTTTTGTTAAACTAAGGACACAAAGGAGGAGGGAGAATAAAGCGCTTTGAAGTTTTTAAAAACCAAAGAATGCCAGCCAAGTAGATTTAAAGTAGCCACTGATTTCCAAAAGCTGGCCTGAAAGGGAAGAATGGAAAAGGGTGAGGATTTATGGATAAATTATACAGTGGATTTGTCAGTTAAAATATCGGAACTGTCTGGAGGACAAAGCCACATGCTGAGGATTAATGGTCTCTCCGGACCTTTGATTCTGCTCCCTCTTTTCTCTGCCCTTGACAAATTGGATTTTGGGGATGGGAAGGTCGCCTGGCCCTTTGTGTCTCTTGACCGTTTTGGAGCAATTCATTATGCGGCGGGGTGAGGGAAAGTCCCCATGTGACCAGGCCGGCCCGTTTCCCCTCTCCTCACAGCTGCTGGGAGAGCCCAACTCTCTCACACTCACTCACACACACTCACACACACACACGCTGCTGCTGCTGCTGCAGACTCAGGACCGCTCCCCCCCCTCTTCTTTAAACCACCTTACAGCACAGCATCACCTCTCTGCACCCCCCCTCCTCCTCCTTGCATCCCGAGCTGGAGGGGTGGAGGGTGTGTGGGGAGTGGGTGAGTGGGGGTGGAGGGGCTACCTTCACCATCACTAGAAAAGCCGGAGAGCATAACACCACCGCGTCACTTTGAGGGCGGATATCGGCCGGTCCTCATCTTCTCTTCCTCCTCCTCCTCCTCCTCTTCCTCCTCCTTCCCTGCGCTCTCTCACTCGGTGTTCCATCCAGTCTTCATGGTTCTGATCTCACCCCACGCCATGCAAGCCACCCGGGCGTCCACCACCGTCAGTGTGTTTGCGGACTGCAGCATCCCGGCCGGGCTCCGGATAGGACCGGTACCGGGCACCTTTAAACTCGGGAAGTACGTGTCGGACCGTAAGGAAGCTGGACCCAAGAAGAAGGTAAGTTAGGAACACTTAAAATGTGTTTATATATTTAGTTTTTTTTTTTTTTTTTTTTTTAAATCTGCAAAGTTCATATTTTTGATTGAATGCTCTTATTTTGAGTGCTGCGGGTTATGTGCTTAAATAATTAAATATGCATACCATTTAAAAAAAAAATCGACTTTCATATAATAATTAATTAGTAATAAATTACTCAAAAAGTGCAGAAAAACACCTTTATTTGGCAGTTTAATTTTTTCCCTGTTGTTTTCTGAGCAAATATCTCGCCACCGATTACAATAAATAATCATTTTAATATCTAAACACACACTGTATTATTTCCTTGTGTATCATGTTAAAAATGAAGGACTGATTTGTGTTTTAAAGCTGCACTGTCAAACTCCATCGGGCCTTCGCTTATTAATTGCTTTGGCCTGTCAGGTTGGAAATAATTGAGCTCCATTAGTGGCCGACTTGTCAGTCTAACCGGCCTAATGGGCAGCCAGGCTGCTGTGTGGGATTTCATGCCCTCAGCCGCCCGGCGGGCCTGTTATCCCGATGAGCCGTTTAATTTTAATGTAATCCGGCCACAGAAAGATGGCACAGAGGCCGGGGCCGCAGCCTGGGGCCACGGAAAAATATTTATAATGTTTACTCTGATAACAGGAGATAAAATAAAATGGCCCGCATACATGGTATTGGGCTGGGGTTATTCTCATGAAAAGAGATGTGGTGGTAAATAATATTTCAAAGTCCAGAAGCATAGAATTAAAAAATAAAAGTCTTTAAGTATTGAATTTAAAAAAAAGAGAAACTTCGAATAAATAAAACTTTCAAACACTTTTTTTGTGTTTTTTTTTTCGCACACGGGAATAAACACTTTGCAGCTCATCTATAACCGCACCCTGTTATTGTTGAAGCTGTCAGCGCTTGTGATTGATGCGTCTAAATGCTTGGCCCCGGGCTGCCGGCGATCATCAGGTGCAATCTCTGTGTCAAATGTCACGCTTCGATCTTTAATGTCCTTGAACAGTTTAGAAACGCTCTGACACTCCTCAAATTCGTTTCCCATATCAAGTCAATTAGGCCCGAGTGTCATTCTCTTTAGTAAATTATCAGCAGAGCGGATAAAGACGCATTAAGCGCGTCTGGATCATGCGTGGCCGCAGCACCTCCAGGTAATACGGTACACACTCATGGGCGACAATAGTGGTGAGAAAATTCGTTAAATAAAAATAAGAATTAACAAATAAATGTATTAAAGTGGTGAATTAATGGGATTGACAAATAAAGGTGGCTGCACTTTAATAATAAATGAATAAAAATAAAAGGCCTTGCCTCGTAGATATAAATTCAGGGTTTTATCTTTTTGTCTCTAATGGAGGCGTGTTAATGTTTAAATTTCCCATCCTTCCTCTGATACTGTATGATTCAATGTAAAGCTCACGCTCATTTTCAACCTCCTTTGCCGGCTTAGATCCGCCTGGTTCGGGGGGAGTTCGTGGATGAGTCGGGCTGCCCTGTGCCAGACTGGATCGGATTCATCCGCGCCGCCAGGAACAGCCAGGAGCAGAACCTGGAGGCGGTATCAGACCTACCTGGAGGACAGGTGAGTTTTTATTATCTCATCACACTCTCAGGCCAGTGCCATATTTTTTTTTTTTATCCCAGTTGGACACTTGGTTTAACTCCTCTGCTCCTCTTCTTCCTTTTTTCTTAGATTTTCTACCGCGTGCTGAGAGAAATCCCTTCAGGAGAGGAGCTCAGTGTTTGGTACTCCAACGCTCTGGCCCAGTGGTACGACATCCCCACCACGGCCACTCCCACGCACGACGAGAAAGGTAAAAACACGCTGCTTACAGTGATTCAACTGTCTGTCTGTCTGTAAATTACTGGACTACAGGAGGTGTGAGCACATGTGGAGCACTGTAGATTTAGTAATAATAATAATAATAATAATAATAATAATAATAATAATAATAATAATAATAATAATAATGTTTTCACATAAGCGTTGCATTTTTTTCTAAATATCTGTAACGATTTTGTATTGCTTAGAGTGATGTTTACTTGTAATTCTGGTGTCATGCAGCAAACTGACAGTGACACAACATCGACATGTTGAGGGTCCATCAGTGCAGTTAAATGACTGCCAATAGCCGTGATGCCCCTTCTTTATAGCTCACAGATGGAAATCAATTGGATGTTGTTTTTTCCCCAGGCAACCTATTTATTTATTTATTTATTTTTATTTATTATATTTATGTTTTGTCATTTATTAACGTATTCATCCCAGAACCCAAGAAAAACCGCACATATTACTAATTAAGGTATTTTCGTTTAAACAATGGGATTAAAGTTATTAATTTAGGTGTATAGTGTTTTAGTAAATTAGTTATTTATTGATGTGGGTCACTAATAATTCAATGGCAAAAATAAATCTTACTGCAAGAATGTTATTCAAAACATGACATAAATAATCCAATACGAGATGAAATGACCACAGATATGGTTTCGTTTGGGAATGTCTGGTGATTTCTCGTTCGCTTATCTTCTGTTATCAGTCTATCAGTGTTTGGACTTTTAATCCGTATGTTTGGGCTACTAATGATAATTTGGCCGTTGCGCGTGGGGATTATCCTTTAATCGGGACAAAACACCAGCTCAACAGGCCCTAACCCGTTTAAAAAATAATTACAAAGAGAAAAGACTGCTTTCAACAGAAAGGCTAGCTCGCAGTAAATTCCATCAATTGGAACGATGTGTTTTGGAGTATTTATTTGATTTGGAGCTGGAAGGGCCTCTCAACTATCTGAATGGATGCAAAAGCAAAACGGCGAAGCTTCAAATGATATCAAAGTTGCGCAGAGGGAAAAATATAATTGTGTTAAAGTAATTACGGTGCTTGAAACACATTTTTTGTAAAAAGCAATTAAAAGCAGGAATCGACGTGTCTGAGCGGCCATGGAAGAAGAAGAGGCTGCTGATTCAGTTGCGAGACGGAGGTTAACAAATGTCATTGCGCCATTAATATTCATGTATTCAAAAGCAAATAAATTCAAAAACAAGTGCTTCACGGTAAATTAGGTGGGTGCGTCAAGGTATTGTGGCCTAATGAATGCTAACTTTTATATGGGGTGTATATTGCCCTGATTCTCCGGCCCATCACCGTGTGCGCTCCTGGACATACGCTCGCTCCCATTATTAGGCGTCAACAGATGGGCCTGCGCCATTGTTTCTGGAGACTTGCGATTTCAAGCAACAGCTGCTGTCACTTCCACGGGAAAGCGCGCAGACAGGGAGAAAGTACCGCATTCAATGCATCGGTTTGTGAGCGCCAGATTGGGCAGGGCGTTTGCTCTTTTGATGGCGATCATAAACAATGACCCGTATGAGGATTACAAAATCATTACATCTATATTAACCTCTGAGTGCTCGGCTGGAGGTCATTAAAACGGCCTCCTGAGTCTATTACCGTTTGGCACCAGATCTTAGAAACCGGATCATATCCATTATATTTACATTTAAATCTCAGGTGACGTGCAGCAGGGGCTGAGGCCCTTTAAAGTGATATTTCAAGGGATATTCAATGCAAAATTTCAAGGGTTTAGCATGCTAATTCCTTGATTTGATGCCATTGCTGGCAAAAAAATTATATTACACCTTCTGCTCAATATATGTGCGCATTGTATATGGTTATTGTGGTATTGGGGAAGGGGGTCACTTTTCTGTGAAAGAGCTGACAGGTCTTTCTCTATACGTTACCAAACCTGTTATTTTAATTTTACGCACAGAGCTGATATGTTACGCACGCTTATTCTTTATAAAAGGACATGTAATTAAATGATCTGGCGTCACGCTGTGTTGGTTGACTTAATGATCCGCATCCATGTGATCATTAATGTCATGTTTGCTGTCCCCACAGGTGAGGAGCGTTACATCTGCTGGTACTGCTGGAGAATATTTAAATATCCAAACACGCTCAAGGCCCACGTCCACTTCCACTGCGCCCTGAGCAACGGGCGGGGCTTTGTGAACAGCGAGCAGGCCAGAGGCACAGAGACCTTTAGCAGGTCACCGAAGTCTGGAGACATCCCCAACACTTCCAGCTCACCGAGGAGCGCTCATAGTAACTCCTCCATCTCAGACTCTGGCAGGCGGGCGGTGTCTTCCTCCACCTCACCGTTCCTACACAAAGTGTCAAAGAAAGGCAGCTCAGAGGAGCAGGACAGGGCCCTCGACATGAGCGTTACCTCGGCCAGAAACCAAGGACACATCCTCGGCCTCGGTGCCACCTCCTCAGTGCTGAGCAGCATGGGCTTCCACCCGGGTGTGCGCTCTGCCTTCAAACCCACCGGTGTCTCCAAAGTCCCAGGCGCAGACGCCTCCAGAGAGGACGCAAACGGGAAGCTGAGCGGCCTGGGCTTCAGCAAACTCATTGGGAACATGAAACCTATCCGTAATGTAGGTGAGACTCTAAACGGAGGAGGGAGCCACCCTCCCAAGTGCGTACCTGCAATTATGGACTCCGCGGCTCCAATGGTGCCATGCGCAAACGCCATCCGAGGCTTCCCGTTGCTGCCTCACATGGAGGAGACCTCAGCGTTTAAGCACGTGGAGAGCCGAATGCACCCCGGCCTGTCCCCATCCCGTTACCCCCAGATGCCCCCTGGACTCCAGTTTGAGAGGTTTTCTCTCCCCCACTTTGATGGCGTCAAGACGTATGGTGGAGACTGTAACATCCCACTCATGCCCCTCACTGTGTATAACGGGGAGCTTCTGTACAGCTCACCTTACTATCCACTTAAATTCCACTTCAGCAACCTCCTCAAGTACCCAGAGTCCATGTCCTACTTTAGTGCGCCCTCACTTAACCACGACCTGGGCTCAATCACCAACATCGACAGGGAGATCGCCATGCACACTCAACAGCTGTCAGAAATCGCTGCGGAGAAGAACCGGACGAGGCTGGACTCAATGCCCGCCGGGAGCGCCAGCAACGCCGGGTCTGGCAAACCGAAAAAGGGACACTTGTGTCTGTACTGTGGCAAGCTGTACTCGAGGAAATACGGCCTGAAAATCCACATGAGGACTCACACAGGTTACAAGCCGCTCAAGTGCAAAGTGTGCTTCAGGCCGTTTGGAGACCCCAGCAACCTAAACAAGCACATCCGGCTCCACGCGGAGGGGAACACGCCCTACAGGTGCGACTTCTGCGGGAAGGTGTTGGTGAGGAGGCGGGACCTGGAGAGGCACGTCAAGTCCAGACACCCGGGGCAGACCGTGAAGAAGCTGGACGACAAACCGGGCAGCCTGTTCGAGGACACGGAGCAAAAGAGCGACAATGACAGTGACGTGGACGTGTGCTTCACCGACGATCAGAGCGACCAGGAGTCGAGCAAAAACAATGATTGAGATGTTTTCATCTTTGACTTTAAATTATGTACACAAGAAAACATGTCATTTAGTCTTGTAATGAACCCTGATTTCTTTTCTTCCCCTTTCAGTCCCGAGAGCGCACATGGCACCACATCTTCCAAACTGGATGATCATTTTTTTCAGTTTTGATGTTTTATCATGACATTTTAGAGAAAAAAAAATCCATATATTTTTAGTTGTTGGTCCCAATAATCCGACAGGTAAAATGCTCTTTGTCTTGGTCACGGACACTGCAACAATGCCTCTCTGCTCTGCCTCTGGGTTTTGGCACGCTTTCTTCCCCATGCTTCAAACAAAGTCTGGTTTCGCAGAGATTTTCGTTCCTATCAAATGCAACCATATTTGTTTTTATTTTGTATGAAAATTGGGAAATCAGTCTTTATCCGCAGCTTCTTAAAACACTGACAAATTAACAAAACCAACAAAGCAACTGCACACAAAACAACAAGGATAAGATCATTATTATTTTCAGTCGCTTTTAGAAAGAATATTCTGAATATGATAATAAATTACACCCCAGATATACATTTTACAGTGTAATAAATGCAGCGGCTGTCCTTTGTAATCTGTGTCCCCTGAGAAAAGATATACTTAAATCAAGGCCTGATTAAAAAATAAATAAAAAATAAAAAATCCATCATACTGGATATGTCGCATTCTGGGAATTATAAGATGCAAAAGAACACGTTTCTTTTTTTATTGTTTTGTTTTTATTGTAAAAAAAAAGTCCCCAAATTCCCTTCTAAATTGCCAGTTGCACTTTAAAAAACAGCAATGGGGTTTCATTTCAACAAAACACATGCGTAATAATGATTTCAATCCAACTTCATCTCATCCCCTGCGCCTCACTGAGTTACAAATACACTGTACTTAAATTTGCACTTTTTTCTCGCCGAGGCCACGCTGTTCTTAAAGAAGCAGCCAGCAGCAGCCGCGCCCAGTTTATTTAACGAGTTATTTCTAGAGAAAGAAAATTGTATTGATTGCAGTTATAGCCTATGTAAAGAAGTGTAAAGTATGATATTTCACATTTCAGTGGAGAAGTGTTGTATACGTTTGTTTATAAGTGATATTGTCTATGAGCGCAATATTTGACTCCCGTCCATTAAGTCGTTGGTTTTTTGAATAAATTTAATTTAAAATATCAAAATGTTGTCTTGCTTCTCTTATACTCATTGTGTGTGGTGTTGTGTATGACAGACAGAGCAGCTGGACGGGTTCAGACGCAGTTATTCATCCGCATGCGGCTCAGTCAGTCGGGCCTGTTGCCAAAAACAGAGCTGGTAAGGGAAGCTATAATGCCGCAATATGTTCTGGTATTTTTCCTTCTGACTAAAAAGAAATAATAATAATAATAATAATAATAATAATAATAATAATAATAATAATAATAATAATAATAATAATAATAATTTCTCCTGAAAGAAAGAGCACTCAGATTTATTGCTCAAATATAAGCAGTATTTCAG